>JAKSZT010035913.1:1100544-1131435 GCA_026826555.1 Tolypeutes matacus | reverse complement strand
CAACAGAGAAGCAACACAAGTGAATTCTAACCCAACTCATTAGCCATAGCAATTTGCCTTCACATAACACCAAGGAAGCCAGAGGTTTAATGCTATTATGGTTTTAAAAGGCAAAGGATTAATATCTGGTAAACAACACAAGTGACTACTACAAACACATAAATTTTGTAATGAAAATTGTGTTTTATATGTTTAGAATTTTTAAAATAATTAAAGTTAAAAAAAGACATAGAGTTCCCCTTGGTGTATCTTAATTCTTACTTCACCATCAAGTCCATTCTGAATTTTAAGGAAAAGGTCAAGAAAAGCTTTAGGACCAAAAGGAGAGTGAGTTATTTAAGATAGTATTTTTTTCCTGAAGAGCTCTTTGGTTGATGCCTCTTTCATATCCTTATTCCTAAGACTATAAATCATAGGGTTCAATATGGGGATAACTGTGGTATAAAACATGGTAACTATTTTTACCTGTTCCACAGATTCCTTTGAAGGGCTTCTGAGATACATGAAGAAAATGGTTGTATAGAATATTGTGACAGCTGTCAGATGGGAGCCACAGGTAGAGAAAGCTTTGTGCCCTCCCTCTAAGGAGCTGATTCTCAGGATAGCAGGAAAAATATAAAGGTAGGAAATAAGGATGATGAGAAGGGAAAAGGAGAGATTGAATCCAGCCACAACAAACATTGATTTTTTTTTGTTGTAGGTGTCAGAACAAGCAAGCTTAATCAGTGGAGGGTCAGCAGGTAGAAATGGAAGTGGTTAATATCCTCGAGGCCACAGAAAGCTAGGTTTTAGGTCCACATGGTTTCCATCAGCCTGGTGAGTTCTCTATACACATAAGGCACCACAATAAAGGATGTGCAGACACTCTTGGACATCTTGCTGCCATAAAGGAGAGGGTTGCAGATGGCCATGTACCAATCAAAGACCATCAGGGCCAGCATATGGATCTCGACATTGACCAAGGCAATAAAAAGGTTTCGCTGCATCAGACAAGCAGCACAAGAAATGGATTTCTTGTCTGATAAGAAAATCTCCAAAATCTTTGGAGTCACACTGGAAGAGAAGCACAGATTCACAAAGGATAAGTGGCTCAGGAAAAAGTACATGGTTGTGCAGAGTCGGGCATTGACCTGGATGGGGAAAACCATGCCGAGATTCCCTGCCACTGTGACTATGTAAACTGCCAGGAAGGGTACAAAGAAGAGGATCTGTAATTCCAGGCGATTGGTGAGTGCAAGGAGAATAAATTCAGTCACTGTGGTGAAGTTTCTTCTCATAATTTCCTTGGATGGGGGATGAGAACTTTGTATTTTTTTTGAATTTCATTATAAATGCTAAATATAAATTTAACATTTACATTAATGATCATCCTACCAAATTCCTTCTTTTTCAACAGAATTTTTACCCATTTTCTATTGAATCATTCTTTTTTCTTAAACAATTCATTCCTCGTCCTCTTATGCGTTTCTTCTCTTCTTCTGTGTCTGCCTGTTATTTGAAAAATGTACTTTATGGACATACCTGTCACAAAGATAATCTGCAGGACCAAAAAATTTCCTTTTCTGACATTATAATGAGAGCAGGGTATGAGTTGATAACAAGAAAAGAATATTATATGTTTTCCCAAACATGTTGTTTTGAATAATTTTGACCAAATCCATTCCCAACTAGATAATTGTGTGTAATCAGGCTGAGTTAATTTGATGCTTTTATACACCTCCAAACTCATTAGAATAGAGAGGTCAAAGAGGCACATGGATGATTCTTTTATATTTCTTTTATTATTATTTTCAAAAATGTCTAGAACTTTGCATTTGGTGGTTGCCAAGAATCAAATTTCTCCAGCCAAAAGTACCACAATTATTTTAGAGGGCATGTGCCACTGCATGGAGCTAAATGAGGGAAATTCTCTCTTTTGGTCATCCTTTTCTGGTTACATGTGAAATTTGAAAGGAGAGATACTTGATTCAGAGAGAAGGAGGCAGGAACCAATGCTTGCCCCTGGTTAACTTAAGTAAGTGAGTGACCCAAGGTAAAGAAAATATTTACACATCAAACTGATTGCAGTCATTGCTTAAAAACCAGAGTAATCCTAGATATGTACACTGACCCTGTGGTTAGCACTACTCCTCCTACAGACCTCTCTGGGTTGCAGTCTGCTCTCTGTGACCTGTCTTCTGGTTCCAAGTTGATTTGTGAGTCACAGTATTCAGGCAGAATAGTTCTTTGTTACTTAGCATAGTCAGAGCTGACTGCTGTTACCTGCAGCAAAGATAAAACTGTCACAAATGATGTCAACTAAAATGTGTAGGTGTATTTTTCTACATGAATTCATCTGTCTTCACTAAGGACATCCTATGGAGACTGTTATTGTATATGCATGTCTGCAACAAAGGTTTAATTTGTGACTTATACAACATGAAGTTGAATCTGGTCTAAATCTGATCATTGTAGTGATATTACATGTTTGCTCTTACATGTCAGGCTCTCTTAATTTTTTAGCTTTGTTTATTTGTTTGTTTACTGCTTTCTTTGATATTGAAATTTATATGTGAAGTGCATATTTCATATGTCTACATATATATGCTTTGGCAAATGCATCAAGCATGTAACCTACAGAGGAACAATCTGAAATGGTTTTCAGTGAAGCTCCAATAGCTTTCCTACAAATCCATTCATGAGTAGTTAGACATTTCTGAGATTTATTGGGAGGTCCAAAATCTTAGAATTGGTGTTGGTCTTCAACTCTGAGTTTGCATTATGTTAAATCTGTTCGTTTCCAATTAATTTATTTTTTTGGTACAATTTCTTCAACACTATTGTCACAACTTTGTGTCAAAATTCTATTCTGTGTAATATTTTGGGTAATCTAAGCACCTCTTAAAATATATTTATATATATATATAAATAACATTTTTGTAAGCAAATGCACATACATGCATATATACTTATATATCATTTTGCAAATGTTGGTATGTATTGTGAAAATTTTGATTTTTACCCACAATAAATAGAAAATAAAAAAATAAAAATAAAATAATAAAAAATTCTATTATCATTCAACGTCTCACTCTATGGACTGGAAGATACTGGAATGAAGCCATGCTGTTTTAAGATGAGTTTTGTTTTTGTTATTTTTAGTAAACTTTATATTGAAGTCTAATATGCATATAGAAAATATGCTCAAATCTTAAGTGTACACCTTCATGAACTTTATAAATTGAATATAATTGTTTAACCAACCTCTTAATCAAGAAGTAGAAAATTACTAAATATCCAGAAGATTTTCTTCTGCTATTTCAGTCACTACATTACATAGTAACTATATCTTCCCATGTAACAGTACAGATTGATTGACTTTGCCTGTTTTCTTTTCAGTTTTATATTGTCAGGTTCTTAGAAAACCATGTTGGTGCTGAGCATAAATATTTGTGAGTTTCATTCATGTTCAATGAATGCAATGAGTGTAGCAAGAGCTCTTAAATTCCCATTGCTGTATAGTATTCTGTTGTTTGACTACACCAAAATTTGCAAATCATTTTCACTGTTGCTACATATTTAGAATGTTTTCTCATTTGGCAATTACAAAAAACATACTTTCACTCATCTCTTTATGAACATATTTATGCGTTTGTTCCAGTTAGATACTAGGTACAAATTCTGGTTTACATTGTATGCATATATTCAAATTCAGTTGACATTGCCAAATAGTATTTCAAACAGATTATCTGAATTTACATTCCTACCAGCTTTATAGTACAGGTTCAGTTGTTTCACCTCCTCACTAATATTTAATATTATCAGTTTATTAATTTTTTTGTCATTCTAGTAGGTGTGTGTAGGGAGAGATACCTTATTGTAGTTGTAATTTGCATTTCCCTAATGACCACTGAAGTCAAATATAATCTCATGTTTATTTGACTTTTTAAATATTTTTTAGAAGCACTTGTATATATTTTGCTATTTTACTAGGCTATCTTTTTAATTTATTCATAAAAATATTATTTAAAATATTCTGGATATAAAACTTTTATTAGAAATGTTTACTACAGTTACGTTCCTCCAATCTGTACCTCACCTTTTCAGCCACTTATGTTATCATTTGATAAAGATCTCTTTTTTAATAAAAATAATTCTTTATTTTAAAAGAAGCTTTATATTATATAAATGTTACATTGAAAATATAGGTGAATTTTATATACCCCACCTCCTCCCTCTCCCACAATTTCCCCCATTAACAGCATCTTTCATTAGTGTGATACTTTTGTTACATATGATGAACAAATATTGAAGCATTGCTACTAACCATGGTCTATAGTTTACATTATGGTTTACACTCTGCACCACACAATTTTATAGATTTTGACAAAATGCATAACTGCTTGTATCTATCATTGCAATATCATGCAGAACAATTCCAGCGTCTCAAAAATGCATCATGTTACACCTATTTTTCCTTCTCCCTCCCCTTAGAACTTCTGGTGATCATTGTCTTTATATCAATGTTACAAATTCTTCCATTACTCAAATAATAAGCCTAATTTAGTCTATTTTTTCATTCCTCCCTTATGTTTGTTCATTCCTCAATCTTGAGGATTTTAGGATGGTGATGCCTACTCTATTTCTGATCAAGAGGGCACTTAGATCCCTTGGGGTTGATGGATGGAACTGTCTTGCTTGCAGTTGTAGATATTCTCTGTTTTTTGGGGATGGGCATTGTCCATCAACAGCCTTTTGTTAGTTGTCCTTGGTGAGTTTGATAAATTGGAGAGTAGGTGTTAGCTGCAACTCTCAGGGCTCAAATGGCATGTGAAGAGCCAGAAGATGTTAATTATCTGGGTAACATATTTAATGGTTACAATGCTAATTATAAGTTTAAATAAAAGGGGAAGCAGAACCATATGTAGAAAAATTTAAATGAGCTTAACTCTGATATATTGGGGAAATAGGTTATCATATATTCCAAGGCACGACCAACCAATGAGGTACTGATTTCCTGGGGTTGGCTGACCTGCCTAAAATGTCTAGATGTCTCTAGAGCCCTCAGGAGCTCCCATGCTTGAGACACTATTTACTGTAACAGTCTGTGAGGCCCTCCTGAGACATGCAAAGCATAACCTCTAGAATGACATCCTAACTCACTTTGAAATCTCTTAGCCATTAAAAACTCATTTGTATTTAATAGGTCCCCCTTTTGGTCTAGGTCTTTTTCCACATGCATCACTAGTTGGAGCTTGGTAATAATCCCTCTGGATTTATCTTTGACATTAGATAATTCAATCTATCTGGAATTGATAGTTGTGTATGTTATTACTAAGCAGTGACAGTTGATTTATTCCCCATGGATATACTAAATACTCAAAGCGTTTATTGAAGAAATACTTTGCATTTCAGTGTCGACCTTTGTCATAAATCACGTGATTATATAAGTATGTGCCTGACGTGTGCCTGAAGAATGTCATTTATTTGTTTTATTACTGTGGGTTTATCAGTTTCAAATTCTCTTTGCTCTTAGTTATTGTTTATCAGGAAATATCTCTATTTGGCTTTCACTTTGGAAGGCCATTATTAGACACATACCCATACAAACACACACATAAACTCCACACACCGAATATGAAATTTGTGGTGGGCAGTTGTTTTCCTGCAGCACTTTAAAGTTCATGCTGCCTTCGAGACTTCCTTGTTTCTGCTAAGAAGTCAGCTGTCATTATTAATTTTGCTCTTTTCTAGGTAATGCATCTCTTTCTCTGGCTACGAAATTTTTCTCTTGTCTTTGAATTTCAGCAAAATTACTCACATAACTCAGTATAGTTTTCTTTGTGTTTATCCTAATTGGAGTTTTAAGAACTTCTTGAATCTGTGTGCGTTGATGTCATTCATCAGTTATAAAATTTCATTTGACTTTTCACTTCAAATTCTGCTTTTTTCCTATTATTTTTCTCTTTTTCTCTGGAAATCTAAACACACTTATGTTTGGCATTTTTATTGTGTCCCTCATTTCTTTAATGTTAGCTTCAGGATTTTCCATTCAAATTTTTTCTCCATGCTTCAGTTTGTGCATTTTACAGTGACAAGTCTTTCAGCTCACTAATCCTATTATCAGCTTTTAAACCTATCTAAACAGTACCTAATTTGTCAATTTTAGAATTTCCATTTAATTATTTATATAAATCCCAATTCTTTAGTGAAACTCCCTATCTTTTAATGTATTTTATCTTTTCTTCTACTCTCTAAAATATATTATTTATAAATATTTTAAAGTCATTGTCAGATAATTTTAACATCTGAATTACTTTGATCTTGTGTCTATTGTCTGATATTTGTCATTTTTTATTATATTGAGCTGTCTCTTTCCATTCCTAAAATATTTTGATTGAATGATGGATTTGTCTTTTAAAAAAGGAAGAAAATTTGAAATATGCTAGACAGAGCTTTCTTTTTATGAAGAACTTTTTCCAGGCCTATTTTTTCTACTTTTTTTATTGTTCTATTTTGGATTGAATAATACTTCCAGGTACTATAATAAACTGTAGTTAGAGTATTTGGATCATAATTTCTAGCTCCACCACTTGCTATCTGTGTGCTCTGGGATAGCTCATTTGATGGCTCTTGTCTTAGTTGTTCCACATGTAAAATTATGGCAGTAATAGCTGTTCTCATCATTAAATGATGTAAATCCATATCCAGATATGAATATTGTTTGGCACATAGTCAAAGATATCTATGGGTGTTTTTGTTTGTTTGTTTGTTTGTTTTTTCTCTTTTCTATCTAAGGGTTTTCTATAAAGTTTTCCCTGAATTTTTAAAAACATGAATCTTATGTTTAGCCTGTCATTAATAATGTTTGATATTTTAACACCCAAACTAATCTTAAAAAATTCTAAAGTCAGTCAATATTAATACTGTCCTCCAAAACAATGCAAGGATTTTTTTTTTTAACTTTAACATCACTCCTCACTCTTTATTGTCTGCTGCTGTCCAGTATATAAGTCTATCTTTTGAATCCCATAGATTATATTTTATTACTGCTTTAAATAGTCAGAATTTACATATATTTAGTCATGTTTGCTTTCATTCATGGAAATACTTTTGTATGCACTCAATTCCAACTTAATAGTTTCTCCTCATTTTCTATTAATATTTGTTTATTTTAAACTTTATGGTCCCACGGTTTAAATTTTCATCTTTATTTTTGAACTATTAAATGCACTTATTTTATAATCTGTATCAAGTAATTCTAATACAGGAAATTGAAGATACCTAATATTCCTGTTCATTATGACAGCTGGTTCTTTCCTATGGTTTTATGTTTCCACCTGTGTTTGTGTGTTTGCTTCCTTATTTCCTGAAAATTTATATAAACCAGGACTTTTCAGAAAAATTTTGAGGCTTCGATGGTTGAGACTTCATTCTTATATCTTGTATTTTTGTTCTTTTGTGCCAGCCCTGCCCCTAACTTTGCTTCCAACCTAGATGCATTTTAAATTTATTTTTTGGCTTGTAATATTATAATCCACAAAAGCAGTGTAAATGTTAACCACATCTGGATATGAGCATGTGCCTATTGCCATGAATTCCAAGATAACAATTTTTAACTTCTCTATGAGCCACATGAGGCAAAACCTAGATATGGTAGTTTGGTTTTTTTCCCCAATTCTGTTCTTACAAATTGGTTGTAGCACTTCAGCAATCTAACTCTATGGGAGTGTTATCGGATTTAGTCTAGGTTCTTGATTTATGCTGTAGAAATGAATTTCAGAGCACGTCAGGTGAGTGAGGCCAGTAATATGCCAAGAGCAAAAGGATTCAGGAACAGGAGCAGAAGGGGCGATTTGACCTTTGTGCCTGCTTTTTAAACTGTTAATTTTTCCACCCCTTTGCTAATGGCATGGGAGGAGTCCCAGGTGTTTGCTGTTTTGATTGATTACCCCAACCATTAATCTCCCAGGTGGGGCCAATGATAATGTCTGGTGAAAATATCCAGAGAAATCTCTTGGGAATCTCTGGGAATATCATTCTGTGTGGTGGAAATCTCAGGAGGATCTTCCAACAGCCATCTAGGGGCATTGATGTCTACATGAACCTTGTGCCAGGTTCCAGATCCAACGATTTATTCCCTATATGAAGCTTCCTTATTCCCCTCTCAGAGAGTTACACCTTTATTCTTAAAGGGGTGCTGAAGGGAGATGTTCATTCTTCTGCAACTACATCCTGCTGGTTAGGGGCAATAGGTCCTACTTAACAAGGTGTAAAATCCTCTGGCTATTCTATGTTGGTTGGAGAAAGACAGATCTGGCATCCTGGGCAAAGCTGGATGAAGTCCCCAAGTGGCTAATAAGATGTTGATTCTGAAAGAAATAAACTTGATTAGAATCTTGAGGCTATATGGTCCCACAAAGAGGATACTGGACCATAAAAGTAGAAAAGGCCAGGTGCCTGTAAAGGCTGCATTTTCCCGAAATTGGTGGGAAACAGTATTCTTTCAGTTGCATTGTGCAGTTAGTTAGCTCTAGAGAGAAGAGATTGTAATAGACAACGGGGTTAGATATAAATTCTCAATTCTAGTTCCTGTGGTAGTGGAGAGGAATGAGAAGCATTGCTCTTAGTTAATATACAGGAGATGAAAGAGACAAAGTTTTTAAAAGGGTTTCTGGTTTGCCCTCCCCCTAACAATAGACATCTGGGCTAGAGTTAGAGAGAACAGTTGGCTTTGACATAGACACTACTTAGCTTTGTTTCTTGAAGAGGTATCTCAGGCCATCCAATGACTGGCACTTGTGCATTTCGTCAGATGCTTCTGGTGAGCTGGTACTTTCCTGGGTAGTTGGCTTCACTCAGGATTAGTGCACCAATCTGGAAATTCCTTTAACTTTCATAGCTGTGAGAATGATCAGAACTACAGAGTAAAGTTCCTTACACTTTGGCTATAATTGAGAGAGAGGCCTGTTCTTTCACCAGATTGTGATTAGAACCTGGTTTCCAGGTCCTGGGTGAGGAAAGCTTGCCCATGGTCCATCTTAAAGGGGCTAAGTTGAAGTGGGTCTTAGCCACCTCATTTACCATTTCCCTTCTGGTGGGAAATGTTTAGCCCTGACAAGATGGCATGTTGGTGAAGTCTATTTGCTAGTCTTCTCTAAGGTATGTACAGAGGGGTTTAAGGGGGGAGGATAATTAAGCCTCCTGTTGTTTGAGTTATTAATTGCACACAGGGGGCAACTCCTGGTAACTTCCTTGACTGTTTTTTTACCAGGCCTTATCTTTTAAAAACCCATTTAGCTAAGCTGGTTAGGGCATCCCTCCCCAGATGACTGGCTTGGTGAAGTCCATGAAGGGCCTTCCACTGCACTGCTCCAGGCAGGTAGACTTGAGTGTTTTTAACAAGCCACCCATTATCTTCCAGGGTGAACCCCAGACTAGCTACCTTGGTTTGTTTATCTAGGGTATACTTTGGAATGTTAAGTACTGGTACAGGTGCTGGAACAGGGGGTAAGAGGGATACCTGGGTTAAGTATGTTCATTAACTACTTAGAAAATGAAGTTTACCAGGACTTTTAACATGCTCAGTGTCCCTCTGCATATGATCTAGAATAGAAAAAATATCACTATAATCATCAGGCATATATCTAGAATAGGATATAGGTATAGTACTTAATATTAATTAATGTACCAATCAATCATAAGTTTTTTCTTTGAGCTGTAATTAATAGATTTAAGTTCCAGGTTTACAATACTTTACATGTTATCTCTCCATGGGAGCAGGCCATAATGCCAATTGTGTTTAAGTTTTACTCAGTACTCTGGTGATCATTGCTCCACCCAGTATGTCTTTCACACAGTCAGCATGTTGCAGCACCATTGACTCTAGAGAGAAGCTACGAAAGTAGGTTCTAGTATTCTACTGGCCTGTTGCATAGCACCCTTTGGCACTATGAAACAGTGCCAGTCTGGAGGCAATGTCCTTTGTGCATATGGCTATATCGAGCCATCATTGCCTGCTGCAGGAGTTTGAAACTGCAACATAGTTTTCATTGACTTCAGGAGCATGTAGTAGACACCTTTATTGTTTTAGGGGTCAGTGACCAACCTAGCCAATAACTCAAATGGAGGGTCAACCTGCAGTTTATTGAAGTCCTGGTTTAAATTCACAAGAGAGTTTGACAATGCTGAAATCTGTCTCTTGATTTTTATACATTTTTACCATGAAGATGTTAACTAGCAGGTATTTTACTTTAGCAGTACAGGAAAAATAACACTTTACATTTTTCTTTAAAATGAAAACTGAAGATTCCCAGTGGAATCAAGATTATCTTTTGATACCACCACTTGAATATGCAGATTGAGGTGGCTTCTGACAGTAAGTTCATATGGCTATGAAGTTACTTATTGCCATTAATATCAGTTTATGCTTTTGGTTAGTAATGGCTTCTTGGAACTAGCCATTTAAATGCTTCAGTTTAGAGGATGCTTTACTACAACCACATGGACTGGTTAATTTACCTTAGAATACAATTAGCAACCAATGGCATCCCAGAGTCCAAGTCTGACTAAAATGTTCACCACTCCAAATTTGGAGCTGATGCTCTGTTCCAGTGTCCTGAAATCCAGAGCCCGGGGCTCACAGGCATCCCTGTGTCTGACCTAGTTCTTGGAAGTTGCCTGAAGCCCTCAAGTTCAGACCAAAGCACCCAAGCCGACTGGTGGGAGACAGAACAGCTGCCCCAAACCAAAGCATCTGGGATGATAAAGTCTCAGAAGATGCTTGGCTGCTTTCTGAATGGATGGGCCCAAGGAATTTTCTTGGGGGCCATTCAGAATAATTGCTCTGCTTCTCAGCACCCCTGCATTTTAGGGTCTGAGACTGACTACACTGTTACCCAACTGAAGCATCTGAGAAATCTCAAATGTTTAGGCTGCTCTCTGAATCGAAGCACCCAAGACTTATGTCTTGAGAGACACCTCCTCAGGAATCAGAGACCCTGCCACCAGGCAATGCCGGGGCTGTTTTGGACTTGGGAGACAGGCCAAACAGCTTTCAGGGTCGGTTTCTGCCTGAAACTCCCAATCTGAATTGTGCTCTTTCTTCCTATCCTTACAAAGGCCTTTAAAAAAACAGTCTACTCTCATGACTACCATTTTGGCAGTTTCTCAGTTAGACAAGCCATCAAAAGCTATTAACTGATTAGAAATCAATTGTTCTAGTTAACAGGTCTTGTGGTCCTGAGGCAACAACTTTTTCACTAGCAAATGCATTTTCAGTACCAGTTTTAAAGACATTCTAGAGCATTTTAACACAAACCTGTAACGATAAATTCGGTAGTAGGAAGGTAAAGCAAAGTGGGTAAAAGTTAATTATGAGAGGGGTTCTGGCCTGTGACCACCTTGGGGAAGGGAATTCCCACAGCATCCATCTTGTCTCTGCTTGCTGCCACTTAAGGCAGGTCTGCAAAGGTGTGGACCCAGAGAAGGCATGCCCCCAGCTGAGTTAATGCCTTACTGCCACCAAGGGGAGATGGCAGTAGAAGCGAACGGGCTGAGGGCAAAGCTGCCTAGTTGCTAAAAGGGCTTGAAAAAGCTTTGTGGCACCTGGTTCTGGGTTTGGGGACATCTGTCTTGGCAGGGCCCCTCTTTGAGCCTCTTCCCGGTGCCCCAGCCCTCCCAGCTGGAGTCAGGTCTCACAAATCTGAACACTTGGCATGGATGCAGAGAGTTCCCGTGACCCGGCCTCTTCCCTCCCAGGAATTTGTCCTGTGGGGGCTCATAGGTGAACCCGTTTAAAATGGATAAGCAAAAGAAAGCATTAAACAAGCTGTAGGCCATTGTTATTTGCACTCACTGATAATCTCCTGGCTGGCTCACCAAATATGTTACGGGATTTAATCTAGATTCTTGACTTATGCTGCAGAAATGAATTTCAGAGCATGTCAGGTGAGTGAGGCCAGTAATTTATTAAGGTGGGGAGGGGAGAGAAATGGGAGAAAATAACAGATCACGGGTCCCCAGTAGAGGGTAAGGGGTTGAAGATTGATAAAGAGACCTGATTTATAGACTACAATTTCCCATTATAGATTATAAATGCCCAGGTTTTACTTGCTTGTTGAACCCCACAGGGAGAACACAGCGAGAAAAGGGCTGAGAACAGCAACAGGGCAGAGAGCAAGAGGAGTCAGGAACAGGAGCAGAAGGGGCAATTTGACCTTTGCACCTGCATTTTAAACTGTTAATTATTCCACCCCTTTGCTAGTGGACTCCCAGGTGTTTGCTGTTTTGACTGATTTCTCTACCCATCAATCCCCCAGGTGGGCCAATGATAATGTCCCTGAAGAATATCCAGAGAATCTCTTGGGAATCTCTGGGAATCTCATTCTGCATGGTGGAAATCTTGCAAGGATCTTCCAACAGCTATCTTGGGGGTATCAGTGTCCACGTGGACTTATTGCCAGGTTCCAGATCCATCTATCCTATATGAAGCCTGCGTCAATATGATAAGTGAACATTGCACATGGAAGTGAAATATTAACAAATTATTAGGATTGCAAAGTTTTTTTCACCCTGAAAAATAGAACTAGGTTTCCATTATGAAAGACTTTAAATTATAGGATATGATCCATCCTATAGCTCCTTGGAGTACATAATATCCACACCCTACACATGTCAGGAGCTGGACTGCCTGAGTGGTGGTCTCCACCTATCTGTGTCTGGAGTGTCTCTTAAGCTCTCTCTGCTCCTCTCTCACCATCTGTATATAAAGTGGAGGACAACAGAACTTGAATCAGAGGACTACTGTGAGGTTTGTACGTGAACAAATTAAAGAGCCTTCAGAATAATGCCTGTGCTCCCTTTTAGCTCTTTCATGGTCTATTCTGACTTTTTAAAAAAATCCTTGAGTTTTCAGTTTCAGAGGAACAATTTGCCATAAAAGCCTTCACTCAATTCATTTTGCCACAATTCTTACTTGAGAAGTGCCATTTGTGGGGTTCATTGATGCTTTTTCCATCTTCCTCTTTGAAGTAGTTGAAAGGTGAATGAAGTCACTTGATCACATTACTGCGATAGGTGTGTGAAATTAGACTATGGGTTTCCAGTGGGAAGTAGCTGAGAGAGTGAGAATGAATCATTTAACTTGAAGATTAATTATACAAACCAGCACATAGAGTGTTGACATGGTCACTCCCAAGGAAAACATAAAGTAAAATATCTTCCTCTATGTCAGTGATTCTCAGATGGTATGGCAGTGTACTCTGGGTTTGTATAAATGAAAAACTGGATTTGTCTCACTGTTTAGTGTTCTCAGATTAACTTCAGTTTTCAACTTGCAGTCTAGGGCTGGGGTAAGTGAAGAAAGCCCTTTAATGGAGAAGAACCTGGGGCTATATTACAAGTTCCCTTTTGAGCTTCTAGCTTTCAGTATTTCTGAATTTGAATAAAGTGATTAAAATCAGCTATTGGATTTAGGAACAAAGGCAAGGCCCACCACCTTAAGGGGAGAACTAGGTCCCCATTTCCATTGGAAATACAAGAACAGGGTTAGAGCCTGTTCTGGAACCCACAGGAAACTACCTTGACAACCTTCCATCTGAGCTCAGATGCATCCAAGGTAAGATAAAATGCAGAAAGATAAACTGGTCTCTGCAGATAAATAATCCATATGTTGAATGGCCACAGGAAAGGAAAGCCTGATGCATCCATCTCTATAGCTAGGCTCCTTTTATCAGAAATCTAACCGTTGGAACTGAAATTCATTTGGTGTTCCAGGCAAAGTGGCCTTGGTGGTGAAATATTTGGGAATAAGATTTATTCTGATAAAGTCTTCCCATATAGTTCTACTTACGGACTTTCCACAGTGACTTTGAGAAAAGTTCAGGGAAGGCTGAAAAGGGAGGTGGGAAGGTGAGAGTTGGGAGGATACAGAGCTCCCCACCAGCTGGACGCTGGGAGCCTGCAAGTTCCCACAAAGAATCTGGAGAAGAAGTCACAAATCCATGGTCTCTACAGGTCCCTTGGACAGAGGAAAGGAAGGATGGGGTGCCAGCTATAGTTTTATATGCAAAAATGTTAAGTTTTTTGTTGAAAAATAAAATAAAGAAGGGTGGATTATTCCAAAGATCTGTATTCTCCACAACAGGATCAGCTGCATGTACCATAATGTACAGGGTACATTGTACAATATGAATGCACTTTCAAAACACCACTGCTATTCTCATTGCTGAGCCACTCAGAATGAAAGCTACCCATAAGCTGAGGAATTGAGAACTATAATGCAGACATGAGCTCTGGGCTTTTACTCATGGTATGAAGTTTCAGAGTTGTTCTGGATGATTTACAGAGCATTAAGTGGCACTGGGATAAAGATTGAAAAAAAATTAATATATGTTTACATATATGCATGAATCTGTGCACATATGTATGTATAGATAGACAAATAAGCAAATATATATTGGCATGTATATATGTATGCATTTTGGACCCAAATATTAGAATAATTTTTATAAACAAAAGTGTTTACCTTTTTAAGATAAGGAGTATAAAAAAGGTCATTCTCATTAGTGAAAGGAAGGGATTTGATATGTTCACCCTTCAAGTGCAGCTGAGGATAATGGAACCACCCAAGTCATGCCTAGAGCTTTCTCTCTCAAGGGTCTTCCTGTCTTGTCAATAAAAGTAAAGCTGGAAAGGCTCTTCCTGGCAATGAGTTAAACACTCAGTATTTGTAGCTGCACTGCCTTGTTTCAATCCTAGGTCTGTCACTTCTTAGGTGAACCACTTTGGGCAATTGGCTTATCCTTTCTGGCCCTTCATTTGCTCTTTAGAAAGTGGAATTGATGGTAACAGTTTCCAACTCAGAGAGTTCATAAGAAGATTAATATTGTAAAATGCTCTGAACTAGTCCTGGCACAGACCACTTAAATGATAAATTGTTACTATTATCTTCTTTTATTCTCAAAGCAATCTTGACAGAATTGCTGAACTACACCCAAGCACTAGCAAGTTCAACCATCAAGGGAGCAAAGTTTGGTATAAACTTCAGTTGGCAAAGCATTTCCCCCCAGATTCCCTAGTGTATGTCTTGTACCTTAATACATAATGCTTTAAATGGCTACTTTGCTTTGTGTCTGTAAGTTAAGGCCTTGGAGGTGGTTTAATTGTTTGTCATTAAAAGGAATAAAACTTTTCTGTTCAGAGATTTAAAAAAAAATCACAACTTTACAGTTAAATGAAGGACCCATCTCCCATGAGCCCTCTCACTCCATTTGCTTTGAGAACATTCCTTACTACTAAGGGGCCGGTTGCTACCTTTAGAAATTGTCTATCTCGTTGCCTATTATTTAAATATTCTGTCTTCTTCCTTGCTACAAATTTTCCTGATTCTGTGGTAAAAGGACTGACCACACCCTCCTATACAACCAGACTATTTGTACATATACCTACAAATGTGTTATTTCAACTTTTCCAGGCCCACAGTCCATTCATTCCATCTCTTCTCTCTGAAGAAAATAACACCCACCTGCAAATACCCAATAAAAGCTCAACTGGTCTTCTAGTTCATCCTCTCTAGATATTCACTCTCCTATTAAATAACTTAAACTACCTTAACAACACTCTCTCCATTCTGTGGAGAAATTCCATCAGTGGATGAACCCCACCACGTGCCTATATTAGCATGATTACACCACACAGCTGTGCATCGCTAGAGAAAATATCAAAAAGTGGCACAGTCATTTCACCATCAATTCAAAGTTATCTACATAACAAATGGGCAATAAACATTGTCCAAAAATTATTAATATCATGTTTCCCTAGTAAAACCATCTCCTCAGAAACCCAAATATGTATATCCAATCTTTTCTATATTCTTATCTTTTGTTTCACATGATAATCTTACCTAATAGCTCATTGAGAAAACAGATCACTTAGCAAGAGCTGAATCACTTTTATTTCAGCCCCCCAAAACTATGCACAAGGATTTGCCCTCTGCTTCCTTTCATGCCCCATTGTATTAGAAAAATATGTCCTACACTTGTAAAAAGCCAAATCTTAATATATTTTTGATAAGATATTTTGATTGCATCCTGTTTACTTTGAAAAGAATTTGCACTTTAGATTACATCTTCACAAGAACTTCAAATTATAGCTCTTCATTTGATCATTTCTACATAGTATACTAACATGCTCTTTTTACCTATCTTAAATTTTCTGTGAACATGTGCAAAGATTTTTTTGGATAAACACAAACTTTATGTATTATTTTTGTTTTCAAATAATTTCAAACTAATAGTAAAAATGCAAAAATAGCCCCAAACCCTTAAAGAACTCCAACACTCCTCCCACCCAGGTACCCAATGCATCCACTTTTAATATTTTGTCATATTTGCCATCTCATGTCATCTATCCATCTATCTATTAATGTTTTAACATTTGAGAGTAGGTTTAATACATCTTTTTTCTTGAATGCTTAATATTTCCAAGAACATTTTCTAAGAACAATGAGAAATTTAATATTGATATAAAGCTTTCATTCTTATATTCCAATTTGTACATAGTCCTAATTTTGGGCATTTTCTCCTCCATTATTAAATCAGGTCCAGTATCATATATTTCATTTAGTTGTTATTGTCTTTTTACCTTTCTTATTTTTTAATTGTGAAAAGACATATACAACATGAACTTTCCCATTTCAACTACTCCCAAACATACAATTCAGTGGAATTAATCTCATTAACAACATTGTGCTACTTCACCACCATCCATTACCAGAATTTTGCCATCACCCCAAAAAGAAACCTTGTGCTCATTATTTATTAACTTCCCATTCTTCCTTATCTTCCCTCTTATACCTGGTCAGTTGGACTATACTTTCTTTTTTTTTTTTTTTTTTTTGAATTAATTTTTTATCTTTATTTTTTTTTTATTATGGGTAAAAATCAAAATTCTCACAATACATACAAACATTTGTAAAATGATATATAAATATATATGCATATATGTGTATTTGCTTACAAAAATGTTATTTTTTATATATATATATACATATATTTTAAGAGGTGTTTAGATTACCTAAAATATTATACGGAACCCACTCGGATTCCCATGTTGCCCACCTCCCACACCTCCCACCACATCCAACACAAACATCTCCCATAGTGTAGCCCACCAACCTCAATGAACTTACACCTCCTGGAGCCTTACCACCAACCATAGACCACAGTTCACACTGTAGACCACACTCTCTCCCACTCAGTTCTGAGTGGTGTGTGCTGATTTAAAATGGCCTACATCCATTGCCACAACAGTACTCAGGACAACCTCCAACTCCCAAAGAAGCCCCTGTATTTCAACTGCTCATCCCCTCCCTACCCAAAAAACTGTCAATTTTTTATCTTTAAAGAAGCTTTAGATTACATAAATGTTACAAAATATAGGGACTTCCCATATGCCCCAACCCCTTCTCCTCCCACAATTTCCCTCATTAACAACATCTTTCATTATTGTGGTACTTTTGTTACAATTGAGGAACATATATTGAAGCATTGCTATTAACCATGGACTATAGTTTACATAATAGTTTACACTTTGCCCCACACAATTTTATAGGTTTTGACAAATATATAATGGCCTGTATCCATCATTGCAATGTTGTGCAGGACAATTCAAATGTCCCCATAGTACCCCATGTTATACCTATTCTTCCCTTTCCCTCCTCTCAGTACCTCTGGTGGCCACTACCTTTATGTAAATGATAAAAGTTCTTTCATTTCTAGAAAATCATAAGTCTACTTAAGTCTATAGTTGTACTCCCTCCTTATGTTTGTTCATTCCTCAATCTTGAGGAATTTGAGATAGTGATGCCTACTTGGTATCTTATTGAGAGGGGCTTAGATCCCATGGGGCAAATGGATGGAGCTGTCTTGCTTGCAGTTGTAAATACTCTCTGTTGTTTGGGATGGTCATTGTCCATCATCATCAGATTGTTAGTCCAATGAACTATAGAATAGGTTTTGCAACACATGCTAAGATTGAGGGCTCAACTGGCATATGAACAGACTGAAGATTTAAGTCTCTGGGACATATATTAATGAGAATAGTGTTAATTACAGGTTCACATAAAAGGGGCAGAAGAGTTATGTGTAGGGAAATTGTAAATGAGTCTAACTCTATTACATTGAGGAGCATATATTCCAAAGTAAGCCCTACTGGCAGGGTGCCGAATTCCTGAGCTTGTCTACCCAACTTATAGTGTCTGGAAGTCTCTGTAGCCCTCAGGATTTCCACTGTTTTAAGCGCTGTTTACTGTGGCTGTCAATGATCCTGCTGAGTAGTGTATAAGCATAACCTCTGGAATGACCTCCTGACTCACTTTGAAAACTCTTAGCAATAAAAACTCATTTGTATTTACTATTTCCCCCTTTTGGTCATTGTCTTTTTCCAACTGCATTGCTAGTTGGCAAATGGTAATATTTCCTCTGTGCCAGGGAGCCTCATCCCCGAGAGTCATCTCCCAGGCCTGGGAAGGTAATGCATTTATATGCTGAGTTTGGCATATTTGAGCAATAAGGAGGCTTTCAGGGTGTAACTCTTATGCAATATATAATACTAGCCTACGTTTCAATTTCTTAAGAAAAGGTTCATAAGTTCAACTGTCAATAACAAGGGCCTATTATAATTGCCTGTTCTCTTCACTAGGCACTGCCCATGTACACGTTGTTTCTTGCTGCTCTATTAGAGAACGTAGCAGGACTTCCCAAGATGGGAATGCAATATTCTTTGGTTATTGGGTGGTTCTTCACAAACCGAGACAATGCCCCATGACCACTTGAACATATTCACATGCCATAGAATCATGCCCCAGATGTACCCCTCCCCACACATCCCCCCATCACTGAGACCCCACACCAGTGGTTCTCCCATGCCACAGTTGTGACCCTTCTGTGATCCAATACCTCCCCAAAAACAAAGCTAAAAAAACAAATACTACTACTAATAAAATAAAACAATAACAAATAATATACAAAAATAAAATATAAAAAGAATAAAAAATAAAAAAAATACAATAAAAATTTTTTCGATGTTTCTCTCATCACTGTAAGATCCCCACCAGCAGTGGATGAAAGTTCCCATTCCTCTACATCCTCTACAACACAACACTTGTAGTTCTCTGTTTTCTCAATAGCTACCAGTCTAATAGGTGTAAGATGATATTTCATTGTAATTTTGATTTTCATTTCCCTAATAACAAGTAATGCTGAACATCGTTTCATGTGCTTTTTAGGCATGTGCATTTCTGCTTTGAAGAAGTGTCTATTCAAATCTCTTGCCCAGTTTTGAAATGGGTTGTTTGTCTTTTTATTTTTGAGATGTAGGATTTCTTTATATATGCTGGATATTAGGCCCTTATCAGACAAATGTTTACTAAATATTTTCTTCCATTGAGTAAGCTGCCATTTCACTTTCTTGACAAACTCCTCTGAAGTACAAACATTTAAAAATTTTGAGAAAGTCCCATTTATCTATTTTATCTTTCATTGCTTGTGCTTTGAGTGTAAAGTTTATGAAACCATTTCCTATTACAAGATCTTGTAGATGCTTTCCTACATTATCTTCTAGGAGCTTTATGGTCTTGGCTTTTATATTTAGGTTCTTGATCCATCTTGAATTAATTTTTGTATAGGGCATGAGATGGTGATCCTCTCTCATATTTTTAGATATGGATATCCTGTTCTCCAAGCACCATTTGAAGAGGACTTTCTGTCCTGTTTGAGTTGGCTTGATGGTCTTGTCAAATATCAGTTGACAATATATGTGAGGATCTATATTAGAAGTCAGTATGTCTATCGTTGTGCCAATATGTAGTTTTGATCACTATAACTTTGCAGTATGCTTTAAAGTCAGGTAGCATGATTCCTCCAATATTGTTTCTTTTTTGCAATATGTTTTTGGCTATTCAAAGCCCCTCTCCCTTCCAAATAAATTTCACAATAGCTTTTCTGATTCAATAACTAATGCTGTTATAATTTTTATTAGGATTGCACTAAATCTGTAAATCAATTTGGGTACGACATATACCTTAGTGATATTTAGTCTGCCAATCCATGAACATGAAATACTCTTACATTTATTTTGGTCTCTTTTTTTTATTTCCTCTGACAATATTGAGCAGTTTTTGGTGTACAAGTCCTTTATATCTTTAGTTATGTTTATTCTTAGGTATTTGATTCTTTTAGTTACTATTGTAAATGGAATTTTTTCCTTGATTTCCTCTTCAGATTGCCCATTAAAGATGCACAGAATGCTGTTTTGTTTTTTTCTAATGGGTGGTGTTTGTGTGGAAATTTATTAGGTTTTCTGCCTTTCCTCCTTAGGTCACTATTCTATTCTGCCTCAATTTCCCTCTGACAGTGTCGTATACCCTTAAATTTAAGGGAAAGTTGAAAGGTGGTGGTCATTCTTCTGTATTTGCTTCACTACCTGACAGGGTGCAAAACACTCTTGCTGTGTTACTGGGGCTAGGAAGAGGGGTGCTTGCTTTCATGGTTATTATTGGGTGATAGCCACACATGAACAGAAGTTTGTTTAGGAATGCATCAATCCTGGAAGAGATAAAATGGATTAGGAGCTTAAATATACAGGAGTTTACAGAATAGCAGCTGTGTATGTTAGGGTAACCATAGAGAGATTGAGAAGTGATGAGTTTTGGTTGTTTGTTTTGTTTTTGTTTATTATTATTATTACTGGAATAATGGAATTACTCTAAAAATGATTGAAGTGATGAATGCAAACTATGTGATTATACTGAATACCATTGATTGTACACTTTGGGTGGATTTATACTTTATTAATGTGTATCAATAAAATATATTTGTTCAGGAGCAGATGTGGCTCAAGCAGTTGAGCACCCACCTCCCACATGGCAGGTACTGGGTTCCATTCCCAATGCCTTCTGAAAAAAGAAAAACAAACAATACACAAAACAAACAAAAAATCAACTCAGGGAAGCTGATGTGGCTCAGTGGTTGAGTGCCGGCTTCCCATATACATGAGAACCCATATACAAGGTCCTGAGTTCAGCTCCTAAAATATATATATATATTTGTTTAACAAATGAGGGGGAGTTTTAAATGTTCACAGATAAACAGTAACCAAGAGAGTCATTAACAAGAGACTTGCCCTATAAGAAAAGCTAAAGGGATTTCTGAAGGATAGGAGGAAAATACAGTAGACTTCTTGGAGGAGAGTGTAGAAATGAAGAATATTAGTAAAAATAATTAAAAGGGTTAACTAAATTTGAGGCAAAACAAGATATGATATATAAATACCAAGGATAAAATGATTAATGTAAGTACTGCTCTACAAACAATACAACATTGAATCTTAATAGATTAAACTCCCTAATTAAGAGAAACAAATTGGCAGAATGGATAAAAAAGTATGATCCATCTATATTATAGCAGTTGATATTATTTATGAATTCCAAAAAGAGGTATTGATAATGTTTATAAACTGGTCTGTTCCCCTGGGTGTGATACCACTTTCATTGTATTAAATTCAGAGGTTTTATTTTTACTTTATTAAATCAATATTAGGGCTTTGATTTGACCACATCATTAGGTCAACTCAGTTTGAGTCCCTTCCCACTTGATGGTCTGTATAAATGGCAACTTAATTAAGAACACAGAAGTAGATACAAAGAGAGGAAGAACACAGGAGAAGAGAAACAGCACCAAAGATATGGCAGAGGCCCCAGGAAGAGAGATGAGCCTGATAGTTTGCAACTGAAGAGAACAGAGCACCTGAGAAGCCCTGAGAGAAGAGCCTTATGCCCATCTACAGCTGAGATTAGAAGCTGGGATCATGGAGCCTTAAGAGGAAGAAGGGAGTGTGAACCCTTGCAGACATTGCCTGCCATCTTGCTTCCACATGTGGCAAAAGACTTTGGGTGAGAAAGTATCTCTTATGGTACCTTGAGTTGGTCTCTTTAGGACTTTGTGACTTTTAGCTTCTACCCCAAATAAATACCCTTTATAAAAATCAACAGATTTCTGATACTTTTCCTCAGCACCCCTTTGGCTGACTAATACTTATGTATTCTACAAGAGACTGACCTTAGACCAAAGGATACAAATAGCTTAAAGGAGAGGTAGGACAAAGATATTCCATGCAAATAGTAACCATAATAGAGTGAGGTAGTTAAACTAATATGAGACAAAATAGGCTTTAAATTCAAAGATGTTATAAGAGACAAACTAGGATATTATATATTAATAAATGGGGCAATTAACCAAGAAGAAATAAAAATCATAAACATTTATGCACAAAGTCAGGGTGCCCCAAAATCCATGAGGCAAACACTGGAAAAACTGAAGTTAGAAGTCTCTACAACAGTAGTAGGTCACTTCAATACACCACTCTCATCAATAAATGGAATATCTTGACAGGGGATTAATAAACAGAGAACTTGAATAGTATGATAAATGAACTAGACGCAACACACATATTCTGAATATTTCACCCCAAAAGAACAGATATACATTCATCTCAAGTGCTCAAGGATCATTCTACAGAGTAGACCACATGTTGGGTCACAAATCAGTTCTCAATAATTTCTCCGATCATTATGGAATGAAGATGGAAATCAAAAACAGTTAAGTTGGAGAACTGAAAAATTCATAAATATATGGAGGTTTATCAACACACTATTAAACAATCAGGGTGTCAAAGAGGCAATTGCAAGAGGAATCAGTGAATATCTCAAGTTGAATGAAAACAAGAACACAACATATCAAAGCTTAAGGGATGCAGTGAAGGCAGTCCTGAGATGGTACACTTAATACTACATTAAAAAGGAAGAAAGAGCTACAATCAAAGACCTAGTTGCATACCAGGAATAGCTAGAAAAAGAACAGCAAACTAATCCCAAAGCAAGCAGAAGGAAAGAATAAATATTAGAGCTGAAATAAATGAAAGTGAGAACAAAATACAATAGAAACAACAAAAAACAAAACTTGCTTCTTTGAGGTCAATAAAATTGACAAAACCTTAGCTCAACTGAAAAAGGAAAAAAGAGAGAAAATGCAAATAAATAAAAACAGAAATGAGAGGGAGGACATTACTACTGACCCCACAGAAATTTAAAAATTCATAAGAGGATACTAGAAACAACTGTATGTCAAAAAATTAGACAACTTACATGATATGAACAATTTCCTAGAAACACATGGGCAACCTACAGAGACCTACAGAGGCTCTAAAAGAATTAGAAGACCTCAATAAACCAATTACTAGTAATGAGATTGAATTGGTCATCAAACCCCGCCCCTCTCCCAAAAGGACCAGGTGCCTTTGCAATGAATTGTTGGGAGAATACTTGGGTTTTCCTGAAAGCTCTAGTGCATTTCCCACCTCCTAACCATCCACTTATATTTCTAAATTGGTTTCAAACTTAACTTACTGGTTGAAGCCTTTTCTGACCTACCTTAGGTAGAATTTCTCCGGTCCTGCTCTGTACATTATTGTAGTGAAGAAAAGCTTTACCTTAGCTTAGAGCACACTTGATTGCATTTACTTTAGTTGGTTGCAAAAATGTTCACACGTTCTTCCTCTCTGTAACCACGCCCTTTTTAAAGTAAAATTTTGTTGAAATATATCATTCATACATGAATATACATAAACAATAAGTGTGTAGTATAAGTTGTAAACTTACAAAACAAGCATGCATATCATCATACAGTGCTCTCATACATCAGATCCCCACCAACACCTTGCATTGTTGTGAAACATTTGTTCTAAACTATGAAAGAGTAATGTGACTTTGCAGGTCATTTAATCAAGACAGAAGACTTTTTCTACCCCTCCAATTAGGCTGACTTTATGATTGTTTTGGTCATCGGAACAGAAACAAACCTAACACAAACAGAGAATCAAAAGTGTTTGTGCATTGGGCTTCCCCTCTTGCTGCTTTTTGAACACTGGGAATCCATGGGAATGAGTCGAGGTCAAGCTGCTAGATAATGGGAGACCATGTAGAGAGATGTCCAGCTCTTGCAACTGTGTGGATTTTAGACCAGCCGGTTCTCAGGTGACTTTACAGCTATTTGCAGACACATGACCATACCCAGTTTAGAGCAGCTGAACCTGGACCAGATCAGAAAAATCCCACACTGGCAATATTAAAAATCATGAATACTATAAATAATTGATGGTTTAGCTCTACACTTTTTTAGGAGAACTTAACCTTATTTTTTTTATGATATCTCCCAACCCTATAGATCAGCAATGATATACAGGATATAATGAAGGTCAAAGACATTAGAGAAGATCCTCAAAACATAAGCCTGGGTTTTTTTAAAACAATGTTTTTTGCTGCTTCTGTGCCAGTTTTGAACATGAGTCAGGCCCAGGGCACCCAGAGTATTTGATCCTATAGATCCATCTTTTTCCCCTGAGGTATTGCCATCTCTCCAGGAGACTACTAAAAAGCAGGGACTCTTTTAGGGACTTCTGTCTAGGACTTTCTCTCACACAGCTACCTGCTATCCCTGAGTCCAGTTCATTCAATGTGACCACTTGAAGGAGTTGAGACTTTTACCACAGACCTTAAGAGCCATGCACTTTCAATAGTTTCTGCTTTGCAGAGCACAAAAATCTGTTTGAATTAGGAAAGGGAAAATAAAAACAAGGAAAGATTGTGTGTGGAGTTTAAATTTTAATAAATTAACTTGCATGCATATTCAAAAGGGTGCAGAAACAAAACATTCTCTTGGTTATCTTGAATGTTGCAGAGAATGAAAAGACAATTTTAATTTTTCCATAATCTACAAGGAAGAACATAAAGAGCAGATGGGGAGAGGATTAACTCCTCATCCATTCCCCATGGTGTCTTCACTCTCACAGTTCCCCTGGAAGTCACTGGAAGTATTTCTTAGTTCTTCACACCTCCACAAATGGCATTTGTCATGTTCCCACAACCAGGAATTGCTTTGTGTCCTACTGTCACTGCAAAATTATATGAAAAGATAAACTCCAATGTTACAGCAGATATAAGTAATAAAATGAAATTAAAATGCAATTTGTCTTTCATATTTAATGACCTCACTAAGTCCTTTAGAAAATTTTACTTAAAACGGTTTCACAGGGAAGAGAGACCCATCACAACTTGGGATGCCTCTAAAATAAAATGACTCTGGTGTAATATTATATGTTTTTTTTTTTCTTCTTTCTCATCTGCCTCCTCCACATAATGAAAGTTCCATAAGGATAGAAATTTGTCTCTTCTCTTTGTGTATCTCTGGTACCTGGAATTATGTCTGGCACCCAGGAAGTGCTAAAAAGTACTGTTGAATGAATGAATGAGTGAATGTATATGGTGGGATTCTTAACTTTATTCAGTTCACTTTATTTTCACTGATGAAAACAAGAATAAGGATATTGAAAATATTCCAAATGTTCTTTAGAATACATTAAAATGAAAAAAAAGCACCTGTATAATGGAGTGATAGAAAAAAATGTTAGGCTCTGCAGAAATAAAATATGCCATTCTTAACTTTGCATTGGACAGAGACAGCTCAGATTCTGCCATTCACACTGTAAGATATGCTAACACAGCAACAATTTATTTAAATACACAAAGTCATTATATCAAAAATAACAATCCTGCTCTAGCTCAAGCATTAAACTATAGAATTTTAAAGTGAGTAAAACTGAATATCTGAAGGCATTTTATTATGTACAATTTCTTGCTTTTAATTTTGGAAAGAAGAGAGCAGGGGTGACAATGATAGCATTAGGAAAAATTAGCAGTTCTATACATTGTTAAAGACAGGGCCTACATGTTACTTTTCACTATCGTTGATTGAATGCCCATGACCTAAGCCGTAACATTGCACAACTCCAGTTTATCTGATAGGCTTCTAAATATTAGAGCATCCTAGAATGCTTTGTCCTCTTTTCTCTACTCACATGCTGCCTATAGGGATGTCCAAGTTTACGTTTTCAGCCATGGCAGTTTCATTGAGGTTCCGGCCCGGTATATTTGATGATTTGCCAAACTCTCTGCATCTCATCTTCTTCTTCTGTGAAATCTGAATTATTATAATCCAATCTCATGTTTTACAGGCATAGCAAATATCTTTAAAAAGGAAACACACTTAGAAGACTGCCTTGCACCATAGTATGTACTCAAAGACCATTATCCCTTAGCATTATTATTTGATCTTTCCATGTTTTCATGTAATAGAAATATAATGCTATCATGGTCATAAAACAATTATTGTTTCCAAACTCCATTCCACACTTATCAATGAAATTCTCAAGAATTCAGTCATAAGCTGACTTTTCTCCACAACAGACATAGTTGGGAAAGATTGGCCAGGTCCCTCCAAATATATTATTCCATCATTCCTATGGGTGAGCATTCAATGAAATTTCAGCCAACTTATCTGTTAAAAATTATCATTCCAGCTGCCCATTCTAATACACTCACTCAAAATATCTGCTTAGGGCACCCATGGGGGACTGTGGCAGTTTGAGATTATTTATGAATCCCCAAAAAAGAGATAATATCTTTGTAAACTAAGCTATTCCTCTGAGTGTGATACCCTTTGATTGCATTAGATTCTGCTGAGATGTCTTTGATTAAATTAAAGATTAGGGCTTTGATTTGATCACATCAGTAGAGCATGACTCTGGTTGAGTCCCTGCCCCTTTGGTGGGTTGATATAAATGGACACTCACTCACTCAAGAAGACACAGAAGAAGATACAAGAACAAGAGAGAGCTCCATAGACACAGGAAGAGAGAGAACTACGTCAGTTTTGATCCTGGAGCCTTGGGGAGAGATGAGCCATTTGCCTGATAGTTTGAAGCTGAAGATAACAGAGCATATGAGCAGTTGATAAGGCCTGAAAAGAAATGAGCTCTATGTCAGACTGATATAGGAAGCCCTGAGGGAAGAGTCCTATGCCAGCCTACAGCTGAGATTGGAAAAAGCTGTGCCCATGCATCCTTAAGAAGAAGGAAGGAGAGACCAGGCAGAGATCTCTTGCCATCTTGCTTCAACACATGGCAACTGACTTTGGTGAGAAAGCAACTTTGAGTTGGACTCTTTAGGGCCTTGTAACTGTAAGCTTTTACCCCAAATAAATACCCTTTATAAAGGTCAACCAATTCCTGTTAGTTTGCATCAACACCCCTTTGGCTGATTAATATAGGGATATACTCTGTTTTAATTAAAATAATATTCTTTCCTCCTTTTTATTTATCTATTTTTTTAAAGATTTTATTTATTTATTCATTTATCCCCCCCTTGCTGCTTGTGCTCGCTGGGTCAGCTAACCACGCCGTGCGGGCGGGCTTGCCTTCACCAGAAGGCCCCGGGAACCTAACTCGGGGCCTCCCATATGGTAAACGGGAGCCCTACTGATTGAGCCACAGCCGCTTCCCACTTTCCTCCTTTTTATAGCCCACTGCTCTTTCCTTCTCAGTGTCCTCTGCTTTCATTTCACCTAAGCTATGACTAAACCTGTTTGAGGTTTATGCATAGACATGCAAATAATTTTTACCTTTATGTAAATAATCCTATAATCTATAAATAATGACATTCAAGTCTTTCATTGCTTTTTCTTATCTTATTTTTCTAGCTTGGACCTCCAGCATTATATATTTATTAGAAATAGCAAAAATTCCACACTTGTTAAATAAAAGGAAATAGCTAGCATTTCATCATGAAATATGTCAGTTGTAGTTTTCCAGGTTATAAAACTTCTTTTCTGTTTCTAGTTTGCTGAATGTTACTATTACACAAAGTTTTTGCTCTGCATCAAATGGGTTCTTCTCATCTCTTGAGATGAACATGAGTATTTTCTTTTTAATCTATAAGTATAGTTGTTTAAATGATAAAATTTTTAGGATGGTTTATACTCGCATGTTTGTAATAAACCAATTTAATCATAGTATAGTATATGTTTTGTACCTTGCTGAATTTAGTTTCCCAGTATTTTGTTCAGGTTCTTGCATCTTGATTATTTAGTATGTTTATAGTATGATTTTTTTTCTTTTATCATCTGTTTTTACTTTGGTATCAGTGTTAGACTACTCTCATAGGATTATTTCATTATTATTTTCTCTTTTACTGTTCTTTGATGGACTGAACAAGATTAGATTCATCTACCCCTTGCATGTTTGATAATCCTGCCTGTAAAAAGTCTAGGGCAGTTATTTTCTTTGCAGGAAGATTTTAAAGTGCTGATTTTGTTAATGGTTAAATGATTTTTCTGACAATTTATTACAAAAGTTGTAACAGCATGCTTTAGAGTGCTAGAGTCCCATCATAAATTATTATTTGGATTATCACGATTTTCATCATTTCCCAGACCTGTTTGGTTTAGATAAGTCCTGGTACCAATTTAATTATCTTATAGTTATTTCCTGTAAAGAAATTAACAGTAGGCTGCCTGTATTAGTCAGGGTTCTCTAGTGAAACATACCTGACAGGAAATATCTTTAAGTAGAATGAGATTTTATAAAACTGTCTCTCATAACTGTGGGGGTACCAAAGTCCAAATTTTGTAGGGCAGGCTGTAAGCTAGGGACTCCAATGAAGGTCCTTATTGAGTTGCCTAGGAGACACTGGCTATCTGAAATAGAGCTGGAATTCTCTTCCTGAATTCAGAAATCAGTTCTCCTTTTAAGGCTTTCAACTGATTGGATGAGATGTCACTCATTGCTGAGAGCAATCTCCTCAGTAGATTGTAGATGTAACCAATCATCTATGCAAGCAACTCACTGATTGTTAAAGTTCATGAAATGTTCTTGTATTACAATTAACCCAGGGCTTGCTTGACCAAACAACTAGACACCATTACCTGGCTGAGTTGACACATTAGCTTAACCATCACACTACCCAAGGAGTTTTTTCTCTCTGGAATGTATGGAGGATATATTCTTCTAATATTTTCTTATTTATTATTTTCTTTATTATGCAGAATATATGGAGGATATATTCTTTTTAATACTCTCTAATTTACTTTTACTTTTTTCTTTATTATTTCATAATTTCCCAAATAACTTCAAAGTGTTATTTTTCACATTCAATTCTTTTGCCCTGCTGGCATGATTTTTTTTGATGGTGTGGTGCAGGTGTCCAGTTGCATCTGTGCATCAGAAGAGAACACACATTGGCATCATAGGTAGGAAGACTTCATATCTTGTAGTATCATTCATCACTGAGTGCAATGAGTGCAGCTCAACTGGTACTGCAGGTCCAGCCTCTCGAGACACCTCCCAAGATGACAACAATGAAGAAGGAAAGCAGAAAACTACAGAGGGTGGAGACCAGGACCCAGAAACCATGGAGCTCCCTACTTCAGCCAGTCATCCCTCCAGAAGTCTTCTGCTCTTGTAAGAGGACAGTGGAGGGGGCAGTCAACCAAAAGATTTCTGGAATATTACCCAGGTAAAGTTAGTAAGGAAGGTTCCAAAAAGTGTCTCTTGATCCTTCCATGTAAGATGCCCTGTGGTTGCACATGCAGGGGGCCCAGGCTCTGGAGGTAAGAAATTTTTGCAGCACTGATCTGTAATCTGGAATTTCAGTATTCTCCATTATGATAACTATGAACAACTACTCAGACTTAAGGAGGAATTATCAAAACCAAATCAAAACAATTTTGACATTTGATTTAATGGTCATGAATTAACAAAGTGAAGTTTAGCATTGGCAATAAATGCCTGGTTGGAGTCCAATTTGGAAAAGAAAAGCTGCAACCTTGATCTACAAAGGAGGAAAATGAGCCCCCTTCTTATACCATCCTCCCTTACCCCAAGCTTTCTAACTATCTACCTCCCAAGACTTTGTAAACTGCTTTGAGTTCCTTGGAATAAAGTTACCCACATATACTGCTACTTTCACCTAGTGAGGAAGTTCACCAATTCTGAGTTAGGCTAAGGGCTAGGCAGGGGCTGCCCAGATCTCTGTACTGGATATTTACAGGACCCAGGTTCACAGCCCCTTTGGTTTTCTAGCAATTTGTCATGATCCTGGAGTCTTTGGACTCCTGAGTCACTGAGACTTTCAGAAGTCATAACCCCTTCCTCTAACTTGGACTTGGACCCTGTCAGGGTCTCAAAAACAGCCTTTCTATTGTGTCCCTGTTAAGGACACTCTTGTGTTTTGGCCTGCACCTTGAAAAGCTGCCACTTCTGAGGTGAGGATGAAGCTACTTCAAATACAAAATTAAAACTGGCAGAAATTACCACTCATGGTGCTGGAGCAATGCTGGGAAGAGAAAAGTTGTATAAGTTAGAAAGGCCTGGTTAGGACTGCTGCCAACATCAGATTAATTCAGACCCTCAAAGCTGGTCAAGAGTGCAATGTCTTAAACTTGCCATGCTGGACTCATTTCTGTTTTAAAATGACAAAGCATTGCCTTGTACTTATTCAACTGATGTGGATTTTTTTTTACCTTGATATGAAGTAGCTTCTAGATACTCATAAAGTTTATACTGGGTGAAAGAGGTTTTGCCAACACCTGGCCCCCTCCACCCACTCATTCCACATGTAAGAAGACCAGGAATTCCAGCTAATCTTATTACTTGAAACAAAGTTTCACTGGAGCTCCAAGGCCTTTCCACCTTAAACTGTTTCTTGGGTTTGTCATCTCACAGCTAGATTGCATGATCCCTGACTTATTACACAACTTAGAAATGAGACCAGAAGAGGAGTTATCTTCTGATTCTGTTTCTCGAGAAGAAAGAGAACATAAGAAGATAGCATGTGTGGTAACCTTTTCCATGTTGTCAAGAAATCTTCAGAAAACACTCTCAAGTCAGGAACAAACAGGAAATTCCTTGCTTTTCTCTCTTTTCTTAAAAAAAAGATCTATTTATTTATTTTTATCCATTTTT
>JAKSZT010035913.1:1058165-1100444 GCA_026826555.1 Tolypeutes matacus | reverse complement strand
ATTTTTATCCACCCCCCACCCCTCCCACCCCCCGTTTTTGCTGTTTTTGTGTCCATTTGCTGGACAGTTCTCTGTGTCTGTTTCCTGCCATCTCTTCTCATGCTTCTCCTCCTGTCTTCAACCAGATTCGATCCTAGGAAACTCCAGTGTGGGAGAGAAGCATCCTACCACCTGTGCCACATTAGTTCATGTTTTTTTGGTGTGTCTTGTCTTGGCTCTCCCTTGTGTCACTCTCCTGTTATGTTATCATCTTGCTGTGTGGCTCGGCAGGGCCTGATTGTGCACCTACATTTGGGCCCTGAGAGGTTCACCCACTCATAGGGCCTGATGGCGCACCCATTTGCGGGGCCTGGTGGCACACCCATGCACAAGGCCTGGGAGGTTAACCCACTTGTGGGACCTGACAGCGTACCTACGCACGGGGCCTGGTAGCCCACACACCTTCTATATTTTTCTTTTTCTTTTTACTGGGAGGTCCAGGGATTGAACCCAGGTCCCTCCATATGGGAGATGGACGCCCAACCGTTTGAGCCACATCTGGCCCTGCTTTTCTTTTAATGTTGCCCTTGAGGCCTTTTGCTTATGGAGGGCTTATAAAATATTTTCCACCTCAAGAAGCATTTGTATTCTGAGGTAGACTTTATGAAGCATAATGAAACTACTAAGCTTGGCACTTAAGAGAGAGGCTATGCTTCAGAGAAAACCCACAGGGAGGTTTATATTTCTTAATACTGCCATTGCTGCAGACAGACCTGAAATGCTTCTTTGCCCTCAGAGATGGCTTATCAGCCATATGGAAATTCAGTCTCACATTTTTGGTGCTACACCTCATGAGATCCACAGTGATATTACACAGTTTATCTACTAGACTTGACTCCAGATATCTCTCAGATATTTTCAAAAATTAATTCCATCATTTAATAATGATTTTCCACAATGGAGAATATTTCCAATTGTGTCATATGGGCTTGAAAAGCTGTGCAAAGAGAAGTCTTCAGACCTTATTGTGCAAGGGCATCAGTGTAGGTATACATTGTGGAGCTTTCCGTCACTGCTGCTTAGAAGCCATCATTCATTTGAATAAACAAGTTGCCGGCTGTCAAAAAAAAAAAAATTCTTGTAGCCTCATAGGCATACTTAATGCCCATTAAATATTTTGTAATGTGGTGTTTCACTTTATTTCCTTTTTTTCTATTTTTGCTCTGAGATATTTAAGACAAAAAGTAAATAAAGCTTTCATTTACAAGGCAGAGCATATTTATGAAATGAATAACCATGAATTCACCACCAAGTCAAGAAACAGACCAGTTTCAGTAATCCAGATTCCACAATATGTGTGTCTTCTTTAGCAAATCTCTAGATGATGTGGTTGGTGATCTGCACAGATCCCCTTCACCAGGCTGATGTACCCATCCTCCAACTGCTGTGAATGTAAGCTATTAACCATTGGCTGAATGGAATATAAGGCATCTACTGCAGGAAGGCAAATGGTCTATGACTAAATGATAGGAGGTGGGTGTAGATCGAATCATGTCCCTCAAAAAGACATGTTCAGGGAAGCGGCTGTGGCTCAATCAGTAGGGCTCCCATTTACCATATGGGAGGCACTGGGTTCGGTTCCCGGGGCCTCCTGGTGAAGGCAAGTCCGCCCGCACGGCGTGGTTAGCTGACCCAGCGAGCACAAGCAGCAAGGGGAGGATAAATGAATAAATAAATAAAATCCTTAAAAAAAAAAAAAAAGACATGTTCAAATCCTAACCCCAATCCTGTGGTTGTAAACTCATTTGCAAGTATGATTTTCAACTTTAAGGGCACCCAACCTAAAACCTTTCATGCTGCAAGTGGCCCTAGCAAGGAGATGTTAATGATAATGCTATTTATTAGAGGGATAATTTGCCATCCAGATGGTAGGGAGGGCCCCATAGCTGGTGGTAAGTGAATATTCATACTGCCTTACATGGTAAAACAGCTTGATTGCCAAAATTTTCACTTATAGAGAACTGGGACAGGAGACAGATAGAAAGTGCAATGTCTCCAATATTCAAGAATTAGTTAGAAATAATTTTAAGGGGTTTGAAATTGGGTAGCATTTTCCAAGTGCCATTGATACAAGAAAGAAAAATGATAGAAGTATATCTATTGTTTAGCAATTTAAAGGAAATTGTGGGAGTTATACAGCCTCCTTGGCAGCATTATAGAGACATTCATCTCCTGAACCAGTGCAGACAGAGCTGAAGAGCAAGGCCCAGAATCTAATTGGAGGTGTGGATGGTCAGAGCGCAGCCTGCAATATTTCCCTGTGAACCACAAACCACTCTGTTAGCCTGGCTACTAGGATACAATGATAAATGTGAGCCAACTCCCTTGTTGGGAATGCCAGAGGTATTCCTTAACAGATAGTGGGATGATGGCATATACTTTCCCCTTTTGCCCAGAGCATATATATAAATTCACTGGAGATAGCGTGGTTAAAGTATGTGTATTTTGACACCCACCTCACCCCCACTATAGTATCTATTCCTGGTGAGGAGGGAGCAGGGTCCCTCCACTACAGAACAAGCAGCACATGTAATATGCCCCTATATTGCCTGTGGATAAGACCCACTCTCCATGGAGGAAAGATGCCCTCTAGTAAAGCTGGTCTTGCTCTGCCTCTTCTGTATGTACTTTTCCTCAGTGCCTATAAGAGTTATGCTTTGCTGGCAACCTCAACACCTGAAAACCATTGAGTGGTTTGGGACCCTAAGACTTCTGTTCCTGGTAGTAGGCATTTGTATGCTCTTGCTACCCTCCACATGGTGAGACTCCCTCATTGGCGTTGGAAATAGATATCTCTTTCTGACTGACAGTTTGGCACACTGTGTGTAGACAGTGTGGTGCAGTGAGCAGAGTGCTGATATAGAGTGACAGAACTTCAGAGAAGTCTCTGTTTTCAGCCTAGGCAAGTCGGCTATGCTGAGTCACATCCCTGAGAGAGCAGGATTGTGACTCTGAGATAGTATAGGAATATCTAGGGTGATGCACTAAGAACCTGTAACACCAAGATTGCCCTGCACCATGCGGGCTTGTGGAAGTGGCTCATGCCCCCTTATTGGAAGGTAAAGGGCACCCTCATTGCTTAAAATCATGCAGAAGCCTCAATGAAGCTGTTATCCTACAAAATTATGGTTTCCCCCTCAAGATCTGTCCTCACTTCCCAACCACCAGAATCATAATTTGTATCAAATATGAGCCTAAATCAGCTAAGGGAGAAGAAGGCTTTTGCAACAATGGGGCTATAGGCCATGGCCATTTTGTGCCAACAGTAACTGTGAGAGTACACTTAGGAATGCATCCTGAAGATGTTGATTCAAGAGGGTTGAATATAAAGTTAAGTAAGGGAGTTTGTTTCCATAGCAGAACTTCCCCATAACAGAACTTATTACCATGGCAAGGGTTTGGGAAAGTTATCATATTCTGCTGAGAAGGCCCTTGGAATCTACATTATATGAAATAGAGATGTCATAACTCTGGTGGCGGATGGTGGAGGTTGTGATAAAAGATCAGGAAATGGGCAAAATAGAATGTATTCTGTTGTTCACATATGGTGATTCTAGCAATGGAAGAAATTATAACAATGAGGTGGAGCCAGTGGCCACTAGACACTTTTGGGGCAGGGAGGGGAAAAGCAGTTGAAATACAGGGGCTTCTTTGGGATTTGGAGGTTGTCCTGAGTACCTTTGTGGCAATGGATGTAGGCCATTTTAAATCAGCACATACCACTAAGAACTGTGTGGGAGAGAGTGTCTACGGGGTGAACTGTGGTCTATAGTTAGTGGCAAGGCCCCAGGATGTGTAAGTCCATTGAGGGTGGTGGGCCACACTTGTGGGAGATGTTTGTGTGGGATGTGGTGGGAGGTGTGGGAGGTGGGCAACATGGGAATCCCAGTGGGTTCCGTGTAATATTTTGGGTACCTAAGCACCTCTTAAAATATATTTATATATATACATAAATAACATTTTTGTAAGCAAATGCACATATATGCATATACATTTATATATAATTTTGCAAATGTTGGTGTGTATTGTGAAAATTTTGATTTTTACCCACAATAAAAAAAAAAATAGAATGGCTTTTCTGTATAAGACTTTTTCTCATAGGTCCTAAAGGAAACTCCTTTTACCAAAACAATATGAATGCTCAGGGAAGGGGAACACCTGCATCACAAAGAAGCTTTGGGATGTCTACCCTCTATAGATAGAGTTTGTCAGTAGGAAATGAGCTTCTTAGTAGCAATGAAAATGTTAAGATCCCAGATTAATGAGGGCAGGTGGAAGTATGTAACAGTCAGAATCAAGGTGTTTGCAATTATCAAAATGTTCAGCAAAGTTCATATATTAGTTATCAACTGATGCATTAAAACAGTCCCAAATTTAGTAGCTATGGGATAAGTAGCAAAACTTTAAATAAAATTTGGGACTAGACAAATGCCTGTTATTTTATTACCCAAGATAATTTTGATGATTACTGAATAAGCTGAACATTTTAAAAAACAGGTATAATTATTAAAAGGGAAGTTATTTTTTTCCTTTCTGTAATGCTAATATAATTGCCTACCCAGAAAGCTAATATAAAAACGTTGATTAAGTGGCTATACATTAGAAAAATATACCAAACAATGGCTTCCCTCCAACCTAGAAATAAGCACCCAAAATGGATATGTGAGTGGGGAATGGTATTCCAGGCTCTTCCCCTGTTACATGATTGTACTGGTTTCAAAAAGTATTAAATATTTAGGGACATGTTATAATAGAAACAGAAAAAGAATTTAAAGAAAAATAATCTTTGGAGTAAATAAAGCCTTTTGAAATTCAAAGATATGCCATGTCCCTAAATGGGATGAACTGTCAAATAAATGTAATGCAATTCCTTTTAGTTTATCAACATAGTAAGTTTGATGAATTGTGTACCGAAATATTAAGATACGAAATGTAGAATAAATACCAAAGAATAAGTGAGAGAAACATCCAAAGAAAGGACAGTACAAGATTCTTGCTTCATCAGATAGCAGATCATATCAATACGATATTAGCAGGGGACTCATGAATAAACAAATAGAGCAAAATAGAGACTCTACAGGAAGATCTAAGAGCCATGAAGAGAATTTGGTATTTCAACTCAGGAAAATTATGATTAATAAACGGTGTTGATGCAACTGATAATCCTTCTGGGGAAAAAAAAGAGTTGCAAAAATACAATATGTAAGTAATAGACATGCAAAATTATTTTAAATGTAGATGGAAAAGTATTAATAACTGTTTCTATTTTATGCAAAGAGACAAACAAAACTGGACACATGAGTAAAGAGCAATGAATTCAAACAAACGAGTCAGAACAAAATCAAATGGCAAAAATATTATTAAAGTTGTGTAAAACACTAATGGGAAACAAATATCAATCAAAATAGCAGTGAAACTGGCACAATTTTGAAATTCCTAACAGCTGTTGCTGGCTTGGCTATGGGCAAATGATACTCTCAGACATAGTGGGGAATGTACATTAATACAGTCTTTTAGGAAAGACAAGTGAAAATGGCTCTACAATATTAAAACACTTTGTGAACTAGAAATATTATTCCTAGTAATCTATCCGAGAGAAATAAATTCTGTAGTAAAAAGAGTATTTACTTCTATATTGGTAAAATGGATAAAATAAAAAGTTTATTAGCCATTATGACAGAATGGTAAAAAAATATATATGGTACAACCACACCATGCAACATTAGGCAGACATTAAAATGAAAAAGCGCTATAGCAGCTGAGTAAAAGAAACGTTAGTGAAGTATTTTTGAAAGAGAAAGGATGCAGAAAAGTATCTATAAAATGATGCCATTTGGGTAATATAATAGTGAATACCTGAATATATTTTAATACATGCATATGTATATGCATGTTCAAAATGAGTCAATATCTCTATGTACATAAGTCTGCTTGTGTGTGATTGCTTAGGAAAGGATAATATGATAGGCTACTTACCAGATTGTTAATCTGGATTACCTTGGAATCACTTATGGGACAGGTATAGGGAGTGAAGAGACAGAATTTACAGAATATACAGTACTTCAACAGCATGGATGGTAAGGGTTTTCATTTCTGTAGGGTAATATGAGAATAAATAATGTGTACTGTGATTCTTTCTATTTATTTAAATCATGTGCAAATATGAGTTACAAACTAGAATTACCTAAAAGATTGCATTAGTTTCATATCCATAGACTTACAGGGAACCATAATTGATTATCAAATGAAAAATGTTGAACGCAATGTAGCTAGAGTGTAACTCTGTGCTCCCCGCGCTCCTCCCTTGACCTTCCGGAAGTTCTGGAGCGCCCTGGAACCTTTTGACTACGGCCGGTCCCCGCTGAGCGGCTCTCCTTACCCCGAGGCTGAGCGGCAGGCGCCTCTGGCCACCTGGCAGCAGGAGGCTGCTGAGAGGATCGCCCATCCGGGGTGTGGCGGGGATCCGGGCACCCGGGAGGCCAGGCTCGGAAGGCGCTACATTTCCAGGACATCCAGGGGGCGGACTAGACACTAGCACCCCACCAGGAGCCGAGGCTCCTAGTGTATTGGGGAGAGGGGTCTTTAGCCCCCTGGGTTCCTGCGGAGTTCCTGGCAGAACCATGGTCAACACTGGTGACAGCACCCACCCCTTCCAATTCCCTATTTTGATGGGTACAATTGTTCATACATTTGCTTATAATCCTTTTTATTTATGTAAGATCAGTAGTGACATCAACATTTTCATTTCTGATTTTAGCTGTCTTTTTTCCTTTCTGAGTCTAGATAGTATTGTTAATTTTATTGATGTTTTTAAAAAATAACCAACTTTTTTTTTGTTTATTCTCAATTGTTTTTCTACCCTATTTTATTTATCTCTTCTCTGATCTTCCTTCCTTCTGATAACTTTGTGTATACTTTGCTCTTCTTTTTAGTTCAACATGGCAAGCGAGGTTCTTAATTTGGTATCTTTCTTCCTTTTTACTCTAGGCATTCACAGCTATACATTTCCGTCTGCGTATCGCCTTGCTGCATCCGGTAAATTATGGTATGTTCTGCCCTGGTTTTCATTCATGTCTAAGTATTTTCTGATTTCCCTTTTAAAGAAGAAATGACTACATGTTATTTACCCTTTCACATGTTGTTGGACACTTGTATTGCTTTTGGCATTTGTGGATAACGCTGGTATGAACATCGGTGTGCAAATATCTCTTGACCTCCTTGCTTTCAAAACTTTTGTGTTTAAACCTAGAACTGGTATTGCTTGATCAAATGTTAATTGTTGTTTCTAAAATCCTTTGTAAAAGAATATATCAGCTCCCTACTTCCATTTTATTTTCTGTAAAGTGCTGGAGAGCACCATGGACATATCTAAAATTAATGTTCCTGGTAGGATTAATTTGATAAGAACTTTCTAATATTTGTGAGGTTTCTTTAGCAGTTCCTAATAAAAAGAGTACTTCATTTTTTCATTATATCTTTTTGTCACTTAGAGGATTTAGACTCAAATGGGCTTTCAGGACTTGAGTACTTTGCTCAGCTTTGTAAGGCAGAATTAAATGAAGAGTCCCTAACTAGAAAGAAAGATTTATTTGAATCTTGTCTTTAATTGAACTTACACAAAAGACTTGTCCCAAGTTAATGACAAAATGCTGAATCCAGTTGTTTAGTATATGTAATGTAAATAAAAGTACATTACATGACCTATACCATTTCATATCCATCATATCCTTAGCAGTATAATATCTGGCCCTTTAATAATAAGTTTTGTTCACACTGGAATGAAATTTAAAGAAATTTAGAGTGATTTATATTCATAGCCCTTGCAGTTTTAGGCATGACAATATTTTGTTTTCATTTTTATCTCTTTAGATTTTCTGAGCAACAGAATTCATTTATTCAGAAAATTTTCACTTATTTATCAGTTAGATCAGTATGAGAAATAACCAGTATTGTTTTAATACTTGTTCTTTGGTGTTATGATAAATATGTAGGCTTTGCTATTAGAAGTAAAATTCCTCTTAATAATTCTTACATTAATGAAGAGTAGCTAGCTCTTTATGGGTTATCATATTCAACCCTGAAACATTTTTAAACATTTCACGTAAAGTGATTTATAGATTCAATGCAGTCCCAATAAAAATTCCAACAACTTTCTTTGCAGAAATGGAAAAGTCAATCATCAAATTTGTGTGGAAGGGTAAGGTTCCTCAATAGCAAAACCATCTTGAGAAAGAGAAATGAAGTTGCTTAACTTGTACTTTCCAAATTTATTTATAATTTTTAAAATATTTAAAATATTTAAAATATTTCAATATTATTACACAGCCATAGTAATGAAAACAACATGGTACTGGCATAAGGGGAGTTATACCGACCACGGAAATTGAATTAAAATTTCAGGTGTCAACCCTCATATTTATGTCCAACTGATGGTTTACTTACTGGAAATTTAATAGTTTCCCAAAAAAATGGTCTTGAGAATACTTGATTTCCACGTACAAATGAATGAAGGTGTTTACCTACTTCTCACCATATACAGCAATCAAATCAAAATGGAAAAAAGACAATATAAGAACCAGAACAATATAGCTTTTAGAAGAAAACACAGGGAAGCAACTTCAGGATGTTGTATTAGGCAATAGTTTATTCACCTTTATACTCAAAGCCCAAGCAAATTAAGAGTAAAAAAGATAAATGGGACCACATCAAGCTTAAAAACTTCTGCTCCTCAAAGAATTTTACCCTGAAAGGGAAAGACAACTTACACAATGGGAGAAAATATTTGGAAACCACATATTGAGTAAAGGTTTAATATCCAGAATATATAAAGAAATTCCACAATTCAGCAATAAAAAGACACAAGAGCCCTGGAAAAAAAAATGGACAAAAAACTTGGATAGACATTTTTCCAAGGAAGATATACGAATGTCTAGATAGCACATGAAAAAATGCTCAGCAACATTAGCCATTAGGGAAATACAAATCAAAACAATGTTTACTCTTCTAATCATTGAACACAAATGTCCTTCCATTTATTTACATTTCTCTTGGTATTTGTAGCAATGTTTTATAATTTTCTGTGGAAAAGTCTTTTACATTCTTGATTCAATTTGTTCCTAATTGTTAGATTCATTTAGTTGCTATTGTGAATGGAGCTTTTCTTGGTTTCTTCTGATTATGAATTACTAGTATATAGAAACTACTGAATTTTGAATGTTGATTAGTTATAGTAGCTTTTTTTTCTTGTGGATTTTTAAGATTTTCTGTATATTGGATTAGGTCATCTTCAAATAGGGAAAGAGTTATTTTATTCCTTTCCAATTTTGATGCCTATTATATATTTTTCTTGCCTAATCCAGGACAGTGTTGAATAAGTGGTGGCAGTGTGCATGATTGTCTTTTTCCTGATATTAGAGCGAAAAAATTTATTCTTTCACCATAGAGTATGCTGTTAGTTTTGGATTTTTCATAGATGTCTTTTAAGATGTTGAGGAAATCTTCTATTCCTTGTTTTATCAAGAAGCATTGCTGGATTTTGTCAAATGCCTTTTCTGCATCAATTGAGATGATCCTGTTTTTTTCCTTTGTTGTTTTAATGTGGCATATCACATTCATTGATTAATTTATGTTATACCACTCTTACATACTTGTGATGAACCGAATTTGATCACAAAGTGTAATTCTTTTTGTTTGTGGTTGATTCAGTTTGCTAGTATTTTGTTGATTTTTCAGTTATATTCATAAGGTGTTATTGATTTGTAGTTTTATTTTGGTATGTTTATCTGGTATTGGTATGAGAAATATAAATTTATACACAGTAAAAATATGACTTATGTAATATTAATATCTAGTATATAAAGAAGAACCATAAAAATATGAATGTATGCTTTTAATGAGTTAGGGAGTATTCCCCCCTATTCAATTTTTTAGGAGAGTTTGAACAAGATAAGGTTTTTTAAAAAAAAATCCATTTATTTTGATGGACATTTGTGTTATTTCTACTTTTTTACTGTCCTGAAAAGGGCTGCTATGAACATTTGTAGACACACATCATCTCTACTTTTTAAGCATTCACTTTTTAAAAATTTGAGGCATAATGAGTTAACAAAACAATCATGCATACCATACAGGATTCCCATACATCGCTCCACCAACAACAACTTACATTGTTGTGACACATTTGTTACAAATGATGAAAGAACATTGTCATAATATTGCTGTTATCCATAGTCCATAGCATATATTGGGTGTACTTTCCCACAAACAATCCTATTATTAACACCATATATTAATATTGTATAGGGAAGCGGCTGTGGCTCAATCAGTAGGGCTCCTGTTTACCATATGGGAGGCCCCGGGTTCGGTTCCCGGGGCCTCCTGGTGAAGGCAAGCCCGCCCGCACGGTGTGGTTAGCTGACCCAGCGAGCACAAGCAGCAAGGGGGGGATAAATGAATAAATAAATAAAATCTTTAAAAAATAAAATAAAATAAAATAAATTGTATATTTATTATAGTTTATAAGAGAATGATCTCATATTTGTATCATTAACCATAGACCATTATTCACTGTGTATATGGTCCCATGCATTGTAAAATGCATCTAAAGTGTACACTCAGTGGCTCTCAGTTTAATCACAGAGATGTGCTGTTTTTATTCAAGTCCATTACAGAATGTTCTTTTAAAATACTTTTATTTTTTATTTTTAAAGATATTTAGATTACATAAATGTTACATAAAAAATATTGGAGATTCCCATGTGCCCTGTTCCCTACCTTTCCCATATTTTCCCACATTAACAACATCCTTCATTTGTGTGGTACATTCATTACAATTGATGAAAATATTTTAAAGCATTGCCACTAAGCATGGATTATAGTTTACATTGTAGTTTACACTCTCCCACAGAAATTTTTAAGTTATGACAAGTTATATAATGACCTGTATCTGTCATTGCATTGTCATTCAGGACAATTCTCAATTCATGAAAATGGCCCCATATTACACCAGTTTTTTCCCTCTCCCTGCCCTCAGAATCTCCAGTGGCCACTGCCTCTACCTCAATGATAAAAGTTCTTCCATTTCTAGAATAACAAGTCTATAGTAGAATACCAATAAGTCTTCTCTAGTCTATCACTCATTCCCCAATCTTGAGGATCCTGGAATGGTGATGCCCCCTCCACCTCTAATTGAGAGGGGGCTTAGATCCAATGGGGAAGATGGATGGCACTATCTGGATTGCAGTTGCAGATACTCTCTGTACCTTGGGATGGTCAATTGTCCATCATCTCCTTATTAGTTGTCCTGGGTAAGTCCAATGAACTGGAGAGTAGGTGTTGCAACTCTGTTGAGATTCAGGGCCTAGCTGGCACATGGACAATGCAAAGATTTAAGTCTCTTGGACATATATCTATCAATTCTAGTACTAGCTACAGGGTCAAATAGGAGGGGCAGAAGAGCCATGTGTAGGGAAAACACAACTAACTCCACCTCTGTCACACTGAGGGGCATAAATTCCCAAGTAGGGCCCACTGGCTGGGCACCAAACTCCTGTGCTGTCTGCCCTGCCTATGCTGTCTGGATGTCTCCAGAGCTCTCAGGAGCCTGGCTATTTGAGGCAATATTTAATTTGGCAGTCAGTGAGATCCTGCTGAAACATGCATAATTGTAACCTCTGGAATGATCTCCGTACTCACTTGACATCTATTAGCCTTTTAAACTCTTTATATTTCCCCCCTTTTGGTCAAGGTCTTTTTCCAGTTGTATTGCTATTTGTGCTTGGTAGTAATCCCTCGGTGCCAGTGAGGCTCACCCCCTGGAGTCATGTCCCACACTGAGGTGTAGGTAATGTATTTATATACTGAGTTTGGCTTAAAGAACGGCCACATTTGAGCAACAAGGAGGCTCTCAGGAGATGACTCTTAAGCACCCTATTAAACTCAGCTAAGTTTCAATTTAAAAAGTAAAGGTTCCTAAGTACAGTCATTAATAATAGGCCCATCAATGGTCCATCCTCCTTCACTAGTCACTGCTCCTGTAGTCAGTATTCTTGCTATCCCATTAGAGAATGTGGCAGAGCTTCCCAGGATGGGAATTCGATATTCTTTTGGTTATTGTTGAATCTCCACCCACCGTGGCAATGCCCCATTAACACTTGAACACATTTATATACCTTATAGGTGTGCCCCAGGTTAACCTCCTCCCATGTATCCCCCATCACTGACACCCCACACCAATGATTCTCCTTTGCCACAGTGGTAACCCTTTTGTGACTTAAAATTTCTTCAAAAATGAAGCCAACAAAACAACCAAATACTGTTAATAAGAAAATGAAATTATGATCATTTTAGAAATAACAAATAAAATACAAAAATTTTACAAAATCAGAATAATAAAAATATAATAATAGTATAAAAATTTTAAAAAGTTGACATTATGCCTTTCCTCACTGTAAGATCTGTTGTCTTTTATGAACAGTGTCACTTTCTTCCATTTGTTCCCCCAGTGTCTTGTCTTTTTCATTTTGACTTCAAAGCAGCTTTAGATTACAGAAAAGTGATGTACAGAATATAGGGGATTTCCATATGCCCAACATCTTCCCACTTTTCTCCTTTCTTCTATTAATAAAATTTTACATGTGGATGGTACATTTGTTACAATTGATGTACAAATATTGAAACATTGCTACTAACCATGGTCAGTTTACATTATGGTTTTTATTTTGGACCAAACACTTTTATAAAGTCTGATTAAAATATAACATGGCCTGTATCTATCATTGCAATATCATGTAGAATGCTTCCATGATATTGGAAATATCAATATCAAAATGCCCCATGTTTCCTTTCTTCTATTCTTCTTCCCCTTCCCCTCAGGACCCAAGGCAACCACCAAGCTTCACTCCTTGAAGAACAGCATTCTTAGTTACTTGCAACAACAACATTGAGGGCTTGACATACAGGCCTGTCAACCCTACTAGGCACTGCCTATGTTCTCGAGAGTCTCCTGCCACCTCTATTTGAGAACATAGCAGGACTTACTAGGATGAGAGTCCAACACTTTCACATTCATTATGTGGGTCTCCAGACACTAATATAACACACTATGACAAGAAGAACACTCACACACTCCCTAGAAGCCTGCCCTAGGTGTGCTGTGTCCCACATGCCCCCACATCCAATACTCTAAATTAGGAATCCTCACCTGCCACATTTTCCAAAAGAAAATTCCCAACATTTTAGGTTCAACCACATACCCACAAATCCCCAGAGTTCAACTGCACCCTCCCCCAACCTTGCGCCAGTTCCATGGAAAGTCCAAAGCATCCTTTCCACCCTACATCCTTCCCAAATCAGCACAGTCCAATGCAATAGCATCACTGCACCACTGTCATGCCCATCCACTGCACAAGTACACCCTTCCACCTTATCATAGATTTTGCCCATATGTGCATTGACTCAAAACCTTCTTCTCCCTTTCTTTCTCCTTTAAACTTATCTTCCATAATCTAGCTCTGTGCACTTGCTCAATTGCTTAATTCATATCAGTGAGATAATATTTGTCTTTCAGTGCCTGGCTTCCTTCACTCAACATAAAGTCTTCAAGATTCATCCATGACTTTGCGAAGATGGCGTCAGTTTAGGTGGGCATTCACCATCTCGCTCTCGGAGGACGACTGATTGGGGATAGGATCCTACTTTAGTGGTCTGTTCTGGGGGCTCACAGAGCAAGAACCTTGGGGACATCAATCTGGAAGGAGCTGGATGACAAGGTGGATTGCTCAGTATAGAATCATGAGTTTTTCCCTGGTTGTGGTAGTGGACACAGACAGCTGAGCCCCACCCTCAGGGCAAAAAGCTTGAATGATTCCCTAACCCAGCCATCAACCCAGTGAGAGGGAGCATTCTCTCAGAGTGGAAGGGTCCTGATGGAGGGTCAAGACGGGTTTCCTTTCTGTGGGTTTGGCTGCCTGGACCCTCTTGCAGCATTGGGGAGCAAAATAGCTGGCTTGAAGTGTCACCAGGCTGAGGGGTGAGGTGGATCTGTTTTGGAAGTCTGATTTACCTAACATCCCTGTGATACAAAGGCTTGTCTTGGGAGGGGACAGAGCCAGCCAATTTTATTGTTCTGTGCTGACAAGTATCAGAGCGTCAGCTACACTGGGGAGGCCAGGCAGTGGGGAGTGTTTGATAAGTTTCCACGAGCCTATTTAGGGTCCTGTATTAGTCAGCCAAAGGGGTGCTAATGTGAAATTCCAAAAATGGGTTGGTCTTTATAAAGTGTATTTATTTAGGGTAGAAGTTCACAGATACCAGGCCATAAAGCATTAAGTTTCTTCTCACCAAAGTTCATTGCCATGTGTTGGAGCAAGACAGCTGCTGAGGTTTGCCAGGCTTCAGGCTTCTTGTGTTCCTCTCTTCCCAGGTCTGGTTTCTCTCCGGGCTTAGCTTTTCCGGTTCCTCCACAAGGTCAGCTGTAGACTATCAGATGAACAGCTCACTTCTCTTCTTCTGGGGCCTTTTCTCCAACATCAAAACTGCTTCTCAAAAACACTGTTTCAACTGTCCTTTGCCTTGCCTTTTATATTTGATTCCCCATGCACCAATGGGTGGGGCTCAATGCCCTACTGATGTGGCCCAGTAAACGCCCTAATCATAACTTAATCATGCCCAGATTAGCAGATCAGTTTATAAGCATGATCCAATTATATTTTTGGAGTTCATAATTACATCAAATTCCCCAATGGTTACAGAATGGGTGGTCTAGAAGAGGCCTTCTTTTGGGTCCCTTTTTTCTTTAAAAAAAAGAGATGGTTATTTAAAAAAAAATTTTTTTAACTTAGTTTAATCACTAAAATCTGCCCAAAACTTGCAGATAGAACCCTGCAGGGTAATTGATTGATGAACACAAGCGGACTGAGAGCCCCACAAGGGCTCAAGAAGGAACACTGTTCTTTCTTAGCTTTGTTTGACTGCTTGCCTGTGTGGTAGTTTGGTTTTTCTTTCTTTCTTTGTTTGTTTGTCTCTTGTTTTCTTTCCTATTTCCTACCCCCCTACTTTTTTAAAAATTAAGTGCTGTTAGCTTATCTCTTCTTTGCTGAGCTTCTTCTTCCATGATTTCCCATTCTCCTACTATATTGATTTTGTCTTTCAATGCTCTCTTTTTCCTTCCTTCATCTTGCTACCTTCTGCTTTCTTTTCTGGTTCTACATACCACCTTATTTCATTAGTCTACAACTTCTAGGGTGTCAATTTCTATCTTATCTATACTGTTTTCTTCTTTTTTTAATCTTATTAATTTTTTCCTTTCAGACCTTTCTTTACTCTTTCTCTCTCCTCATGATTCTGGCCTCCTAAACTATTATATATATATTTCCCCTATTAGGTTTCCCATTCCATTGTAGGTGTGCTACTTTTTCCCCCTATTACTCTACACTGCCTACATGAGTTAAATATTCATTTTACTAAGTCTTATATGGTCCCTTTTCTAACTTTTATCAATATTACTATTGGCCTTCTTCCTTTCTCACCTCTTTTACTACCTCTGTCCCTATTCTTTTGCCTTCAAGGGAACATAGAAAGAAGCAAGGAAGTAGAATAAGAAGAACAAAGTGTCAAAGAGGAAACTTAACACACATACAGAACCACCAGCTAAACAAAACTCTAGAGAAGAAAGAGGAGCTAATCAACTAAATAAACCCATTAAGATAAAATGATAACCAGAGGGTAACAAAAAATTACAAGTCATACTGAGAAAGAGGAATAAATGGACCAGTCCAATTAACAAACTAAAAACCAGGAAGAGATGCAGAACATTGAACAACTAATCAATGCTGTCCAAACACATACCATGGACCAACTTAATGAAGTGAAGGAAGAGATTAAAGATATTAACAAGACACTGGGAAAACATATAGAAAAAATTGTAAACATACATAAAAAGATAATGGATATAATGGTGATTAATGGCTCAATACAAGAAATAAAAAAGATGCTGGATTGACATAACAGCAGATTTGAACAGGCAGAAGGAAGAATTAGTGATGTGGAAGACAGTACATCTGAAATCAAACAGTAAAACAGAAAGATAGAAAAAATCCAGCAGGGATTAGGGATTTAACCAACAGCACAAAATGCACAAACATATGCATTATAGGCATCCCAGAAGGAGAAGAGAAGGGAAATGGAACAGAAGGGTGTTGAAGGAAACAATGGCTGAAAACTTCCCAACCCTATTGAGAGAGATAGATGTACATGTCCAGGAAGCACAGCTCATCCCAAACAGTATACACCCCAACAGGCCAACTCCAAGACATATACTTGTCAAAATGTCCAATGCTCAAGACAAAGAGAAAATACTCAAGGCAGCAAGAGAAAAGAGAACCATCATGTACAAGGGAAGCACAATAAGATTAAGTGCTCATTTCTCAGCTGAAACCATGGAGGTAAGAAGACAGTAGTATGACATAGTCAAAGTACTAAAAGAAAAAAACTTCCAGTCATGAATTCTCTATCCAACAAAACTGGCATTCAAAAATTATGGAAAGTTCAAAATATTCTCAGATAAATAGAAATTAAGAGAATATGCCAATAAGAAACCTGCACTTCAAGAAATACTAAAGGAATTTCTACAAGTTGAAAGGAAAAAACAGGGGAGAGATACTTAGAGTATAAGAAAAACTAAAAATACAAAAAGAGTAATAAAAATAAGATATGACACACATAAACCCAAAAGAAAATATGGTTAACGTAAAAATTCATTGAGAGTAATAACAATGATTGTTAATGGATAAAACTCACCAGTCAGAGACAAAGATTGGAGGAATGGAGAAGGAAATATGATCCATCTATATGTTGTCTACAAGAAACCCTCCTCCAACCCAGGGATTCAAGGAAGCTGAAAGTGAATGGCTGGAAAACAATTTTACAAGCAAACAATGACCAAAAAAAGGGCAGGAGTAGCTATCCTAATATCAGACAAAATAGACTTTAAATGCAAAACTATTGTAAGAGACAAAGATGAACACTATATATTAGTACAAGGTATAATCTCTAAAGAAGAGACAACAATCATAAACATTTATGAACCTAATCAGGGTGACTTAAAATACATCAGGCAAACTCTGGAAAAACTGAGTGGAGAAATAAATGCCTCTACAATTATAGTGGGGGACTTTAATACACCATTATAACCATTAGACAGAACATCTAGACAGAGAATCAATAAAGAAACAAAGACACTGAATAATGCATTGGAGGACCCGGACCTAATAGACATATACAGAACACTACATCCAAATACAATAAGATATACATTCTTCTCGAGTGCACATGAATCATACTCCAAGATAGAGCACATGCTAGGCCACAGAACAGCTGTCAATGAATTCAGAAAGATTGAGATTGTGCAAATCAATTTCTCTGACTACAATGGAATGAAATTGGAAATCACTAAGGGCCAGAGAACCAGATTAAGCACAAAGATATGGAAGATAAACAATACACTCTTAGACAAACACTGGGTCAAGGAGGAAATCTCAAAAGAAATCAGTAACTACCCTGAAACTAATGAAAATGACAACACAACATATCAAAACCTATGGGATGCAGCGAAAGGTGTCCTGAGAGGGAAGTTCATAGCCATAAATACATATATTAAAAAAGAAGAAAGAGCTAAAATTGAAGACTTAACTGCACACCTCGAAGAATTGGAAAAACAATTAACTATACCAAAATGAAGTAGAAAGAAAGAAATAAGAAAGATTAGAGCAGAACTAAATGAAATAGAGAATAAGAAAGCAGTAGGAAAAATGAAAAAACCAAAAGCTGCTTCTTTGAGAAGATCAATAAAATTGATAGCCCCTTAGCCAGACTAACAAAGAAAACGAGAGAGCAGATGCCAATACACAAAATAAGGAATCAGGAAGGGGATATCACTACTGACCCCACAGAAATAAAGAGTATCATAAGAGGATACTTTGAAAAATTATATGCCAACAAGAATGATAATTTAGAGAAATGGAAAAATTCCTAGAAACTCACAAACAGCCAACATTGATGAAAGAAGAAATTGATGAACTCAACAGTCCAATTACAAGTAGAGAGATAGACCCAGTCATCAAAAACCTCCCAACTAAGAACAGCCCAGGACCAAATGGCTTCACATCTGAATTCTAGCAAACATTCCAGAAAGAGCTATCACCAATCCTGCTTAAGCTCTTCCAAAAAATAGAAGGAGTATTACCTAACTCATTCTATGATGTTAACATTACCCTAATACGAAAGCCAATCAAAGATACTACAAGAAAGGAAAATTACAGACCAATTTCTCTAATGAATCTAGATGCTAAAATACTTGCTAATCACATTCAACAACATATCAAAATACTTGCTAATAGCATTCAACAACATATCCAAAGAATTATACTCCAAGACCCATTGGGTTGCATCCCAGGTATGCAAGGATGGTTCAAAATAAGAAAATCAATCAATGTAATACACCATATAAACAGATTTAAAGAAAAAAATCACATGATCATCTCTGTAGATGCAGAAAAATCTTTCATCAAAATAAAGCATTGGTTCCTGATTAAAAACACTGCAAAAGATAGGAATAGAAGGAAACTTTCTGAACATGGCAAAGGGTGTATTTGGAAAACCCAAAGCTAACATCATCTTCAATGGTGTAATCCTAAAAGCATTTCCTCTGAGATTGGTAACAAGACAAGGATGCCCACTATCACCACTCTTAATTAACATTGTCTTAGAAGTACTTGCATTAGCATTGAGGCCAGAAAAAGATATAAAAGGAATCCAAATTGGAAAAGAAGAAGTAAAATTTTCATTATTTGCATATGACATGATCCTATACATAGAAAGCCCTGAAAAATCTACAAAAAAAGCTTCTAGAATTTATAAAGCGGTTCAGTAACATTGCAGGCTATAAGATCAAAGGTCAACAATCTGCAGCATTTCTGTATACCAATAGTGAGCAATCTGAGCAGGAAATCAAGAAAAAAACACCATTTACAATAGTAACTAAAAGAATCAAATACCTAAGGATAAATTTACCTAAATATGTAAAGGACTTAAATACAGAAAACTACACAACACTGTTAAAGGAAATAAAAAAATAAATAAATAAATGGAAGAATATTCCCTGTTCATGAAAAGGAAGACTAAACATCCTGAAGATGTCTATCCTACCCAAAGTAATCTGCAGATTTAATTCAATCCAAATACACTGTATTTTTTAAGATACTGGAAAAAGTAACTGCAAAAATTATTTGAAATGGTAAGAGGCCCCGAACTGCCAAAAACATATTGAAAAAGAAACATGAAGTTGGAGGTATCACACTACATGACTTTAAAACATACTACAAACCTGCAGTGGTCAAAACTGCATGTTATTGTCATAAGGATAGACATATTGACCAATGGAAATGAATTGAAAGTTCTGATATTAATCCTCTTATATACGGTCATCTGATACTAGACAAGGATATCAAGCCCACTAAGTTGGGAGGGAATGGTCTCTTCAACAATTGGTGCTTGGAGAACTGGATTATCATATCCAAAAGAATGAGAGAGGAACACCATCTCACACCTTATGCCAAAATCAACTCAAGATGGATCAAAGATCTATATATCAAAGATCCATAAAGATCTTGGAAGACAATGTAGGGAAGCATCTACAGGACCTTGTAGTAGGAAATGGTTTCATGAACTTCACACCCAAAGCACAAGCCAGAAAAGAAAAAAATAGATAAATGGGATCTCCTCAAAATTAAAAACTTCTGCACCTCAAAGGACGTTATCATGAAAATAAAAAGGCAGCCTACACAATGGGAGAAAATATTTGGAAACCATATATCTGATAGGAGCCTAATATCCCACGTATATAAAGAAATCCTACACCTCAAAAATAAAAAGACAAACAACCCATTTAAAAAATGGGCAAGTGCACTGAAAAGACACTTCTCCAAGGAAGAAATACAAATGACTAAAAAACACATGAAAAATGCTTGACATCACTAGGTATTAGGGAAATGCAAATCAAAACTACAACGAGATGCCATCTTACACCCATTTTAATGGTATCCATTAAAAAAAAAACAGCAGACTATAAGTGTTGGAGAGGAATGGGAAATCTCATCCAATGTTGGTGGGATTGTGGAATGGTCCAGCCACTGTGGAGTACAGTTTGGCAGTTCCTCAAAAACCTAACTATAAATCTTCCATGTGATCCAGCGGTTCCACTGCTGGGTATCTACCCAGAAGAATTGAAAGCAAAGTCACGAACATTGTATGCACACCAACGTTCTTACCAGCATTGTTCACTATTGCCAAAAGTCGGAATCAACTCTGGTGCCCATCAACAGATGAATAGATAAACAAAATGTGGCACATACATACAATAGAATATTACCCAGCTGTAAGAAGGAATAAAGTGCTAAGACACGGAATAACATGGATGAATCTTGAGGACTTTACATTGATTGAAGCAAGCCAAGCATTGAAGGATGAACAGTACATGACCTCCCTGATATGAATTAAGGAAATTGAGCAGTCTCTGAGAACCATTATCTGAAAAAGAGGTTTACAAGAAAGAGAATGAGAAGCGAATGTTGTGAGCCATCACCCATATGGATGTAATCTATGGTAAAGTGATAGAGTGTAGTTGCATATTGAAGGGATAGGACAGGTGGATAGTGATATTGCGTTTGGTGGTAAAGGGTTAACAGGTGGGTAGATTGGGAAGGGTGGATTAGAATACCCATGATACTGGGGGGAGAGATGGGAGAGGCACCAGGAGAACACTTGGGATTTATGGGTATGAGGTTGAAAGTGCAGAGGTGGGAAGGCTTTATGGCAATATGATAAGGAAGTGTCATTGGTTTAGGGTGTTGTTTGGGGGGGGCATTCGGGGCAGGGTACATCTGTAGCAGGCTTCTAAAGAGTGTATGAGTGTTCATCTTGTCATAATGTATTGTATTAGTGGGTGAAAAGCCATACAATGACCGGGAAGGAGATGGACTCCCATCTTTGGGAGGACCAATTCACTCAGAAAGAGACAGTTTGGCATCTCTTATGAACAATGGCAGTTCCTAATAGGGGAGGAAAAGGCAGCATGTCAAGGCCTCTTGTTGCATGTATCTATAAATCTTGTCATCCAATGAGTCAAGCCAGGGGGTCGTCATGGACCCCAGGGGTATGGGGAGGCTGGAACAGAATAGATCAAACAGGTGGTATTTAGTGGTCAGGGGAAATGTTTTTCATTACCTTACACTGATGGACACAGGACATGGTAAATATCATCAAAATTTATTAAATTGTACAGTCTAAAATCTAAAACACACAGTATGGGAAGCGGCTGTGGCTCAATCAGTAGGGCTCCCGTTTACCATATGGTAGGCCCTGGGTTCGGTTCCCAGGGCCTCCTGGTGAAGGCAAGCCCGCCCGCACGGCGTGGTTGGCTGACCCAGCGAGCACAAGCAGCAAGGGGGGGATAAATGAATAAATAAATAAAATCTTAAGAAAAAAAAAATTGTAATTAAAAAAAAAATAAAAATAAAAATAAAACACACAGTAAACCACTGACAATGTTTAGTAGCTATGTTTCACTATCTGTAAAGCAGTTATAACAACACTACCATCTACATACAAAAAAGTTTTAATATGGGTTGAGGAAAGTAGGAGAAGTTTGGGTATATGAGAGTCTCATGTATTCTGTGTGTGACTTTGCTGTGACCTAAAACTTCTTTGAAAATTTAATGAAAAATTGGGAGACACTGGGGAGTGAGAGGGGGAAGGAGCCACAGTACAGCCTGGATACCCAATATTGCAGTGATAAAAGGAAAAATGTCAAAAAATTTTTTTAAAAATATTTTTGTATTTTTGCATTTTTTGAATATCCCAATCCTTTAATTTAATTTTATTTTTAGTGTTTTTTTTTTAAGTTTCCATGTATTTTATCTCTTACATTTAAATTTATCATTATCATTTCATTTTCCTATTAATTGTATTTGGCTCTTATATGGGCTTCATCTTTAAAGAAGCTTTGGATCACAGAAGGATTGTAAGGGGGGCAGGAGAGGATCATTGGTGGGGGGTGTCAGGGATGGGGTTTCATGGGAGCAAGCTCACCTGAACATACATAAAACTTATATAAAATTGTTCAAATGATCATGGAATGTGGCATGGTCACAGTGGGTGTAGAATCACTCAATAAATGAGAGAATACTGAATTCCCAGCCTGGAGAGCACTGCCACATTCTCCAAGGGAGCAACAATAATCCCCCAAGTGCAGGGGCAGTATCTGGCTATAGAGGATGATCCATGGATGGGTTCTTGTTATTGATGACTAGCCTTATGCGTCTTTGTTCTTGAAATTAAAATTTAGCCTATTGTTATGGGGTGCCTAAAGGATGCCTCCTGAGAACCTCCTTCTTGCTCAAATGTGGTCTCTCTCTAAGCCAAACTCAGCATATTAGTGCATTACCTTCCTCCCAGCATGGGACATGACTCCTAGGGATGAGCCTCCCTGGCAATGAGGGATTACTACCAAGTGCCAACTGGCAATGTGACTATAAATAGACATTGAATAAAAGGGGGAAAAGGTAAAGCAAATGAGTTCATATGGCTAAGAGACTTCAAAGTGAGTCGGGAAGTCATACCCGAAGTAACACTTACACACACCTCAGTAGGATCTCACAGAACCCCAATGTGGATATCACCCCAAATAGAGGGGCTCCTGAGGGCTCTGGAGACACCCATTTCCTATATAAGTGTGGATAGCTCCAGAGATTGATGCCTTATCAGTGGGCTCTACTTTGGAATCTGTGCTCCTGAGAGTGACAGAGTTGGACTCAATTAAGTCCTCGCTGCACATGGTCCATTAGTTCCTTCTATTCAAACCTATATGTGGTGCTGGAGTTTGTAGGTGTACTTTGAGGGACTGGAGCCTTTGGCCTGCCCATGTGCCACCTGGGCCAGAATCTCAGTGGAGCTTCAACTCATACTCTACAGCTAAGTGGACTCACCCAAGACACCTGGCGGGGGAGATGATGATGGACAACAGCCATCCCAGGAAATGGAGAGAATCTACAGCTGCACACAGGATAATCCCATCCATCTTATCCATTGGATATAAGTCTCTGACTTGGAGGTGGAATTGACATCACCATCCCAGACTCCTCAGGATTGGGGGAAGAGCTATGGACCAGAGTGGACTTACTGGTATTTTGTTATAGACATATTGTGATTCATGCAATGGAAGAAATTACAACATTAATGTGGAGTCAGTGGCCAATGGACACTTTGGGGGCTGGGAGAGGGAAAAGCAGTTGTATACAGGGGCTTTTTCATGACTTGGGGATTATCCTCAGTGACATTACAATGACAGATATAGGCCCTTTTTACATCAATATATAACATGCAGAACTGTGTGAGAGAGAGTGTGGTCTACAATGTGAACTATGGTCCATGCTTAGTGGTAAAACCCCAGGATAGTTATATCCATCACAGGTGATGTGCCACACTAATGAAAGATGTTTCTGTGGGAGGTTGTGGGAGGTGTGGGAGGTGAGGAGCATTGGAATCCCTATAGTTTTGTGTAACATTTATGTAATCTAAACATCTTTTAAAAAATAAAAAGTTTATATAAAAAAAGATTCATGCATGTTATCCCATGTGTTAATACTGCATTCCTTCTTGCAGCTGTATAATATTCCATTGTGTGTATATACTACAATTTTTTTATACATTCATCTGTTGATGTACATTGGGTTATTTCCAACTTTTGGCAATAGCAAATAATGCCCCTATAAATATTGGTGTACATATATCTGTTAATACCTCTGCTTTCAATTCCTCTGGGTATATACCCAGCAGTGGGATTGCTGGATCATATGTTAGTTCTATACTTAAGCTTCCTGTATATCCACCAAACTGTCCTCCACAATGGCTGCACCATTCACATTCCCACCAGCAGTAGATAAGGGTTCCAGCTTCTTCACATTCTCTCCAACTCTTGTAGACCTCTGTTTATTTAATAGCCTCCAGTCTAATGGGTGTAAGGTGATATCTCATTGCAATTTAGGTTTGCATTTCCCTAGTAGCTAGTGACATTGAGCATCTTTTCATGTGCTTTTTAGCCTTTTGTATTTCTTCTTTGGAGAAGTATCTATTCTAATCACTTGCCCATTTTTTAAAATGGATTGCTTGTCTTTTATCTTTTTTTCAATAATTAAAAAAAAAATTTTAAAGGTACTTAGATTACATAAATGTTACACAAAAATTGTAGGGATTCCCATGTTCCCCACCTCCCACTTCTCCCACAACTCCCACATAAACATCCTTCATTAGAGAATTGTTCTGTGGCCTGGCATGTGGTCTATCCTGAAGAATGATCCATGTTCATTTGAGAAGAATGTATATCCTGCTGTATTTGTTTGTAATGTTCTGTATATGACTCTTAGGTCCCAATTTTCTAATATATTTTTGAGGTCTTTGATTCTAAATTGATTCTCAGTTGAGGTGTTTTGTGTATTAAAGTACCCACTATAATTGTAGAAGCATCTATTTCTCCACTTAGGTTTTTCAATGTTTGCCTCATGTATTTTGAGGTGCCCTGGTTAGTTGCATAAATGTTTATGATTGTTCTTTTTTACTGACAGATTTCTCTTTTTATTACTGTCTTGCTCATCTTACTTAGGAGGCACCAGGAACTGTACCCAGGACCTCCCAAATGGGAGATAGGCACCCAACTGCTTGAGCCACATCCACTCCCCCTAGATTAATAGCATTTTGTTACATCAAATGAGGAGTACAACAGTCTGAATAAATCCTTTTGCCACAAAACCAATGGGACCCATTGTAACTAACTTTGGGAATCAGGATATTGCACCTAAACAAGAAGCCACAGTCTTGAGTTTGTGATTGCTACCTTAATTCCCAATGGGTTGGTGGTTTGTTTTGTATTTGTAAATATATACACCTTCCAGCAGGCCATGGTCCCTGGGTGAATCCTCTTATGATGCAGCAGTGTAAGCAGAATGGATCACTATCAGTCTTTAACAGAATATGCCAATCTGTTTCATGAATATTGTTTTATAAAAAGCTAAATCAAGACAAAAATAAAGATGAATCCACAAATGAACCAAATCTTACTTTCTGCACCTTCCAGTCATGGCTTTTATTTATCTCCAACTATATAATAAACCCCAGAAAGATGTGCTTTTACTTCTTGCCTTTTTTGTGAAACCTACTGAATTTGTAGCAGTACTGTACTGTGGTTATGCTTTTTATTTTTCTTCAGTAGGAATGGTGTAGAACTTATTGTTATGTGGAAATGAGATAAAGATTTTTAAAATTTATACTGAATATCTGTAATCTGTCACTTCAGCTTATGATGTAAAATGAAGATTTGTTATACTACTTTTAAACATCTATTTATCCCTCCTTTCTATCTATTCAATCATCATTGTTTCATTGTGTATTTTTTTCTTGCATTTAATATTAAGTTGCAAACATCATTATTTTTCACTCCTAAACACATCTGTATTTATCATTAATTGAAGGTAATTATTTAAGTATGGTTCTTATTGTTTTAGGCAAATTCTACAACCAAATGAATGCATCTTAAATGCTTATGTTTCATTTAACTTGACAAAAATCACTGCTATAACCCAAACCCCTATCAAATAAAGCATGTTTACCAACATTCCAGTGAGTTTCCTCTCTCCTTCCTAGTTAATCCTCACAAATATCTCCATTTCACTGGGTCAACTACTAGTCCATGATTTATTTATTTTATATTTGTTTAATTTTCCTGCCATAAAATTTTACATAAATTACATCATGCTATAGTCACTCTTTGGTGCAAGGTGCTTTTTTGAAAACTCAAAATAATATTTTTGAAATATATCCATCATGTTGGGTGTGTTACTTTTCTATTACTTTTTAAAGTTTTCTATTATTCTGTTGCATAAATAAACCACACATTATTTTTCTGTTTTTCTTAGATGTACACCTGCACCATTTCCACATTTTAGTTAGCATGAAACAAGCAACTATAAAAATTCTTGTACATTTTTCTTTTGGGTGTATTCATCCAGTAATCTTGAGTACATAATGAAGGTTTGACTTACTGGTTTATCTTGATGTACCAATTTGACATTGTTTATGAATTCCAAAAATATTTATTGGATTATGTTTATAAACTGGTCTGTTCCTCTGGGCATATTAGATTGTATTGGAATCAGAGTTTTCACTTTTACTTGATTGAGTTGTGATTAGGGCATTGATTGGGCCACATAGCAGATCAGAGAATGGAGTTTTGAGTTTTGATGTTGGAGTTTTAATGCTGGACCTTCAGGAAGTAAATACAAAGAAGCAAGTATGTGAGGAATGAGAGAACGCTCCATTAGACATGGCAGAGGCCCAGGTAGAGCGACAAGACATTCACCTGGTAGTTTAGAGCTGACCTTGTGGAGAGAGCAGAAAAGCTGAGCTCAGGGAGAAACTAGCCCTAGGAGAGAGATGAGACTTATCCCAGCCTACAGCTGACATTGGAAGAAGCTGAGACCATGGAGCCTCAAGAGGTAGAGGAAGCCTGAACCCTGTCAGCAACCATCTTGCTCCAACATGTGACAACAGACTTTAGTGATGGAATACACTTAATTATATGAGAAACTTCTCAATTTTTTTTGTGAAATATTGTAGGATCCTGAAAATCACCAAAATGCATGAGATGTCATGTTGAGCAATAGCATGACAATAACTTGGTGTTTGCATGATTATTAATTTCATAAATGCTGAAGATGTGTATTAGCATACCAATATGGTTTTCATTAGCATTTCCCTTGAAAATACACCATGATGGAATATATATTGAGCCATTAAACAAATATCCATTATTTTAAAAGAATTAATTTTGCATATTATATTCTCTAACCACAATGAAATTAAATTAGACATCATCAACAAAATATTTGGAAATTTAATAACATAATTTTACCAAATTTGTGAGTCAATATAAATCAGAAAGAAAATTTGAAATGTATGTATATATTTTCATGGAATGATAGTAAAATAAAATATATCAAAAGCAGTGAAATAAAATAAGGCAATCCCAGAGAGAAATTTAATCTGTTAGTGCTTATTCTTAAGGAGAATGTCTAAAAGCAATGTGTATTAGTCTGCTAAAGGGGTGCTGTGCTGATGCAAAATACCAGAAGTCCCATAAAGGTGTCTATATGGGGGTAGAAGATTACTGTTACCAGGCCATAAAGCATAAGTTACTTCCCTCACCAAAGTCTATTGCCATGTGTTGGGGCAAGATGTTTGTGGCCATCTGCCAAGAGTTCAGGCTTCCTGGGATCCTCTTTTCTTGGGGCTCCATTTATCTCTGGGCTCAGCTGCTGTGCTCTCTCCACAAGGCCAGTTGTAGACTATCAGGCAAATGACTCTGTCTCTCTCACTGGCACTTCTTCCATGTCTAAGGAGCCATCTCTATTCCTCTGTGTTCTTTTCCTGTGTATTCACTTCCCAGGCTCCAGCTCCTAAGCATCAGAACTCCAGCTCATTCCTCTTCTCTGCAGTGTAGTTTTATCAGTGAGTTCCTGCCTACCAAGGGGGTGGGGACTGAATGTCCTACTGACATGGCCCAGTCAAAGTCCTAATCATAATTTAATCATGCCCAGGTACAGACCAGTTTACAAACATAATCCAATATCTGTTTTTGAAATTCATAAACAATATCAAACTGCTACACAATGGCCTACAATTACCTCATAAATCCAGGAAGACAAAAACAAAGTCAACCTCCATTAAGTATAAAAATGAAGAAAATAATAAAAAATAATAATAAAAGAAAGAGTCCAAAGTAATATTATATAAAGGTGAAAAAAAGAAAGTGACAAAAGCAAGACTTTCTTTGAAATGATCAACCAAGTTGATTACCTCCTTCCTTGATTTATCAAGAATAAAAGATAATAGGCAAATTATAAGTGCCACTAATTAAATATTGGTTATTACTAAAAGACAGAATATAGCAAAATATAATTTGCTGCTTGTCAGGTCTTTTCTAGAAAAGGAATGTTATAGAATCAATTGACAAAAATAATTGCTAATAAAATTTGTTTCAAAGGAATTTAGAATTTTAGAGAAATTGTGTCCTCCACATGAGCATGTAAGTTTCCTCAAGCTTAAAGAATTAATAAGATTGATATTGATTTTGAAGAGGAACACTGTGGCATCTCTAGGTCCTTGCCCAGCACATAGAATTGAAGTCCACCCCAACACTTGATCACAGAAGGGAAAAAGTTTATTAAGAAGCTGGCAGAAGTCAAGAGAGCAAGACTCAAATCTGCCTCCTTGAACAAGGAGGCAATGGTGTCTGTTAGAATTAGACAAAGAGAGGTGGATACAGGGATGCTATTGGCTGAGTCCACCTGCAAACTGGGGTCTGCAAAGCAGGCATCAAAGGAGGAGGAGAAGGAGTGACCTCATAGCCACTGGTTTTGTCCACCTTCACTTTGCTCCTGAAAGTGCTCTTGGTCTCAGGTTTCTCCATCCAGTGTGTGTTTTATTAAAGGGAGAAGAAAAACAGGAGCTTGTTAGGGAGTGAGAAACAGGAAATTTCTAGGGTGTGGAAAACAGGAACCTACTTTATAACTAAAGACAGTTTTCATGAATATGTAATGATGCACAGCTACATACAAGAAATTACAAGTGTGAGATTATATAGTTAAAACTAAAGTATCATGTGTTAGCTCAATCTAAAAATTAAAGCTCTGGAGTAACAATCTATATCATATCACTGCTTTTGGACTCTTCCAATTTTGATAAATGTGAATATTTTTGTAATATATAATGAAATACATGATTTTTGGAATATCTGCATCACTCTGAGAAACAATATTTTCCAGTTGAAACTTCATGATGTTATGAAACCATACATGAGTGAAAGATATACTCAAAATGCCTTAATGAATCAATGAATTTAAATCTTAGAGTATGAAAAGTTGTTAATATGATGTCAGATTACAAATTGCAAGCTTGCTTTACGAAACCATTTGTTGACTTGTATCATCAAAGAATATGACAATTTTCTGAAAGTGCTATGAATATATTTCTTTCATTTTGTAACCATATATTTGCATGAGACCATATTTTCCTCATATTCTTCAACCAAGAAAATATTGCAACAGTTCAAATGAAAAAGCCAATATGAGAATTCAGTTCAGTTCTATTAATTCAGAAATTAAAGAGGTTGTCAAAATGTAAAAGGGGATTTCTGATTATATAGATTTGACTTCTAATCACTACTCACCAAAATTCAGCCTGACTTTTATAATTCTGGTGATAAACTGTAGAAATAAAGAGAGACATATATATTTGTAAAGACAGGGATTTTATAATAAGAAAATATTAATTAAATAAATATTCTAAACATGTATAAATATAAATCCTTAATTCTAGGTTTCTGATAAACAAAAATTTAATAGTACTTAAATTCTATTTCAACATAACTAGTTTTAACAATGAATTATAATGTTGAAATAGGATTTCTTGACACTTTGAACTACTTCAAGACAAACACAATTTAATACATTATAGTTAGCCTAATTATTTATGAATGAGGAGATTTCTGCAACCTAGAATAGCATATAGGAAAGAGACTTGGCCAAAATGTGAATCCTTCACTACATATTGGAATTCATGCTAGATGGTGAAAGGATGCTGTGGATAGGAGTATTGTCAGTTGGAATGCTTTTCTTAGATTCTGTGTGCAGGTGAGAAAGTTAACTAGAGTGAAAAGAATGTAACTGGAGATACACACTCCCATCTAAATCAAATATAATTTTATGGACAGCGTCACAAAGGAGGAATGATAGAATTCATCTACATTTCCTATAAAGCACCTAAAGTTAAAGAATGTTGAGGAAAAGTCATTTGTCTCATTTGGAATAAAATCTCAGATGATCCTCAGAACTATTCATCAACTTTTGTTACAGAGGCAATTTCTAGGTCATATTGCCACAGATGGGGAGATAAGGACATCCTTGTTCCCTTGAACATGAAGAGACTTTGTAACAGCTGTGTAGTGATAGAATCCTCTGGTCAACATAGAAACTTTCTCACAGGGTCTGTCTGCTTTAATATTTCATATTGTAGAAAATAAGAATATAATCACTGGATTATCCAGGCTTAGTTTTAGGTATATTTTTAAAAATACTGTAAATGCAGCTCAATGATTGAAAGCTTGTTCAACTTTAAATTTCATAGGAAATACTTATATTTGCTTAGATTCTATTATATCATAAGTGTTGTAATTATTATAGGTCAGGAGAATAGGGGTAGAAAATGAAAAAGAAATTTGTGCGTTTACTGATTTTAAAAAACTGCCATTTCTTGATTTCCTGTATCCTGATTTCTAGGTTAGAAGCCTTAACTTGATGCCAGTGCTTGCTTTTGCTTATTATTTGTTGATATTGTATATCAGCTTCATTTTGTTCTTTAGTGTTTATCTTATAATTTTATACTCTTATTCCCAGGTTGACTGCAGCATATACAGTACACATAATCAACCTCACCACCTTCACAGAATTTGTCCTCATGGATATGTCAAGCTCCTGGAATCTGCAAGTTGTGCAAGGTCTGCTCTTTTTCATGATTTATCTGGGAGCATTGACTGGGAATCTTGTAACAGTTACTGTCATTGTGACTGACCCTCATCTACACTCTCAAATTTTTTTTTATAGGAAATTTATCCCTCATAGATCTTTGCAGCATTTCAGTTACTGTTCCCAAAGTCATTGTGAATTCTCTGACAGGCAGTAAATTGATTTCTCTCACAACATTTGCTGCTGAGATTTTCCTGGTTATCATTTTTGCTGCCACACAGTTGGCCTTCCTTGTGGTGATGTCCTGGGACTGCTAAGTTGCCATTTGCCACCCTCTGCACTATGGGCTCACCATCACTCCATATCCGTGCACGCTGGCAGCTGGTGGCTCATGGGCAAGTGGGTTAGTCTATTCTACTCTCCACACAGACACCGTGTTCAGGCTTCCCTTCACAGGGTCCAATGTGATCCATCAATATTTCTGTGATATATCTCAAATTTTGAGGATCACATCTTCAGATGTTCAGTTTTCTGAAATCATTATCATAGCTATAAGTAGGTCTTGGCTTATTATGTTCTGTCTTATTGTTTAGGTCATATGGTAATATATTTTCCCTGGTGCTTAGCATGCATTCTATGGGAGCCCATAATAAAGCGTTATCCACCTTCACTCCACAGTTGGCAGTTCTACTTATATTTACAATTTCTGGATTTATTGCTTTCTTAGGTCCCATTGCAGATAAAGCATCTCTTAGCAATCTGCTCACAGGCATCTTCTACACCATGGTGCCCCCAATTATAAACTCCACCTATGGTCTGTGGAACAGAGAGATTAACACTGCTCTAGGCAGAATGTTCCACAGATATTTTGAGTTCCCAAGGAGGGCTTTCTTTGGTTAAAAGAAGCAAACAGTTTAAAAATACAATGTCAAAGAAGTTTAATTTATATTTTATTTTTGTTTTTAAATTGGAATCTTTCCCTATAAAATTCTAAATCTTCCCATTCTATACATATCTTGTTATTAACATGTAATTAAGCTAGAAAACTCTGTCATATTTTTTCATTCTCAATTCTGTATTTGTTTAATTCATGCATTTTTCTTGAATAGGCTTTCAAATTCTAAAAGATGTTTTGTAAAAGTATTATGATGGTTTAGAGTTAAAAACCAATGAATGGCATAATAAGAAAAAGACCATGCCTTCTATATTAGTGCCTAAAGAAGTGCTGATGCTTTTTATGTATTTCCATTGTACTGAATACTGTCACCCTGAAAGAAAATATTGAGTGTTTAGGTTTAGAGAAACATTCTTTGTAAATTTCTCTCCTTGACTCACTCACATTCATGTTTCTGCTCAAAATAATAGTTATTAGGACTAAGAGACAACTATGGAATTAAGGACTTGACATGGGCATAGCGCAGAGATCTGTATTAATGTTGGAATATTTGAGATATGTTTGCCTCATTCAAAAGGGGCATATAGAAACCCTGCCTTTTAACACAAGATATTTTGGAATTTTTAGGTGTTATTTATCACTGTGTAAAGATGTATGCTATACGTGTTTCATTAAAGCTTCGGTATGAAGAAAAACAGGATTCATTAGTTATAAAATGGAGTAAATATGGAAATAAATGGTATTGGATTTGCCTGCAGAACACCAGTCTTGCTAATACTATGTGATTCACTTTTCCTATCAGTAAGACATAAAAATTATACTCTCAAGATTAAAAGAGTTTTATTTTTCTGATTCCTAAAGGCTTAGCCAGTGTTCTGGTAGCCTAAGAATATATTATCTCCTTTATATCTAAGAATTTAATCCTTTGATGGCTTCCTTTTTAACTCCAGGATCCTATGTAGAAAATGTGTACTTTGTAGAAAGTTAAGCTCATTTATATTCAGCTGCAAGTTGTACAATTTGCAAAGTCTCATTATGGCTCAGCATGGATTATTCAACATAGAAGCAAGTAGTTGATGATGAACTCAGTCCTCCTTTCACCAAAAGTAATAATCCTAGGGAAAATCTGAACTTTGTTCATATTCATCCAATGTCTGAAATATAAACTTATGTTTTCAATGTTTTGACAATTGATGGAACCATCATATTGCTTCATAAAATTTAGTTATTCTACCTGAATTTTCTTCCTAGCTGTTTCTTGGGAAAAGACATCACTGACTGATTTTATATTCAAGTAACAACCTTACAAAGATTAGCTATACACTCTGAATCTTTGCATATGTGAATATGTCTTTATATTTCATCATGTCTTATTTATATTTGTTTATATTCACATGTGTAATTTCTGTGAAAGTTAATTCCCTCCAGATATTTGACTATCTAGGTCCATTCAATTCTATTTCTCAGTGGCTCCTGATAAAAATCCAATAGTCTTCAGATTCTACTGCTTTCATTTTCTTGGTATTATATGTTATTTTATTTTATGCATTTCTTGATATTCAATATTTCTATGTGTGTGTTTTATTTAAAGTGCCTGGCATTTAGTATGCTATCTTAATCAGAAAACTGAAGTTTTCTATTCCTGAAAATTTTTTCTATGGATTTTACTTATGTAATATTTAATCACCAATTTCATTTTTATCTCAGGAATTGTATCAGGATTTATTTTGTCCATATTTTCAACATATGTTTATTATAAATATATATTAGGAGAAATATTCCTCAAGGTTTCTTCAAACATATGAAATGAACTTCTGATTAAAGAAATCCTGTACACACATATAATATCTCCTAGTGCTTTTCTCTTTAGTCTGTAATATATATTTCTCATAGCACAATGCAGATGAAAAACTATCTTTTATCCCTTTGGATAATATTAATTAGATGTCATAAAATGTCACACTTTCCCATTTAGTTTCTCAGCACACTTGTGGCCACATAAAAAATGATTTCTTAATGTTTATTTTCATTCACTATCTCAATTTCTGCCAATGCTTTCTTCCAAACATTCCTTCAGAGCCCCACAGATTCCACAACCTCCTTCCATAGGTGCCCCACAGCATCTTCTGGTTTTCCAGAACAGCATTGTGATTAATTGGCCACCCTCCTCCCTGTGCCAATTTTAAGAAGAGTTGAGTTTAGCTGCCAGGCATCAAAAGAAGCTGATTTTAATACTCAAAGCCTAAATGGTAGTTAGAAGTAGGGCCTTTAGCCACTTACTGTGATAGTATAAGCAGGACGGTAAACAGGAAAGACAGGGACTTAACCATGTCTCATTATGCTGTGGAAAGCTGCCCCTGGGGGAGAGATAGATGGATCAGCACAGGCATGGGGATCACCTCACTGCTGAGGGAGCACCTGGAAAAAGCTCCTGCAATTTTATGGACCCAGGGACTAGGACTGAGTACTGAGGAGAAAGAGGGTGCCCTCAAGGTCTTCCCCACCTCCCTCCAATAAGGAGTTCTCAGCTGATCAGAGGCTCCCAATGGAGGCACCTGGGATAAGAATATACCTGTGCTCAAGAACAAGACTGGTCACAGATCCTGAGTCCTTGACCACAATTTCCTTCAGAGAATGCAACATACTGGCTGGGTGACTTCTGTTGTAGTGGGGGCATCTTCACTTATGTAGACTGTCAGGTAAAGCTTTTGTAATTGTCTATGATCAGCAATTGTGAATAATGCTGCTGTAAACATTGCTGTGCAAATATCAGTTCAATTCCTTGTTTTAAATTCCTTTGTCTATATAATAAGGAACGGTATTGCTGGGTCATATGGTAATTCTATACTTAACTTTCTGAGGAAATGCCAAACTCTTTTTCACAATGACTGAACCATTTTACAATACCAATAACAATATATCAGGACTCCAATTTTTCCACATTCTTGCCAACAAATACTTTTCATTTTCTAAATAGTAGCCATTTAGTGGGTATGAACTTGTACCTTATGTAGGATTTCAGTTGCATTTTCCCAATGGCTAAAGATGTTGACTGTCTTTTCATTTGCTTATTGGCTATTTGTATATATTCTTTGAAGTAATGTCTATGCCTTTTGTTGTTGAGTTGTAGGATTTCTTTTATAATATGGATATTGAACCTTTATCATATATGTGGTTCCAAATATTTTCTTCCATTCTATAGGTTTTTCCACTTTTGTAAAACAGTCATTTGATACATAAAACCTTTTTTTAAATTTTGATGAGGTCTCATTTATATATTTTTCTTTTATTGCTCAAAGTTTTATATCTATTATATCTTTTATTGCTCATGCTTTTGTTGTAAAGTCTAAGAAAACATTACCTAACAGTAGGTCATGAAATGTTTCCTCACATTTTCTTCTAGAAATAATTTACTTTTAGTGCTTGTATTTAGATCTTTGATCAATTTCTTAGTTAATTCTTGTATATGGTGTGAGGAAGGGATACATTCATTTTTTTGCATGTAGACATTTTTTCCAGCTTAATTTTCTGAGGAGTATGTTCTCCCCCTTTAGGTGGACTTGGCACTCTTGTAAAAAATAAATTGGCTATCCTCCAGAAGTGTGAAAAAGCTAGGCAATCTTCCTGTGAATGGGGAAGTGGTGGGGAAAAAATGAAAGGTATGCAGGTAGCTGGTGGGTGGGGGACATGATGCACAAAATGGCAGGGCCACAGGGTGAGTGGGCCATGGGCAGCTGGTGAGGGTTGGCCTTACTGGGCATGGGAGAAAATGACACAGCCATGGGGCAAGCAGCTCACAAGTTCAAGAAGGGGTTCTTTTTGGGTACAAGGGTAACTTGTGGGGCCATGGGGGGAGTGGCACACAGAAGGCTGGCAATGGTGGTCAATTGCCAGACACAGAAGGGTGCAGCAGGACCACAGGGTGAGTAGCACATGAGCAGCCAGTGATGGGACCATGCCGGTTATGTATGGAAGTGGCAGGAGCACAGGGCATGTGACAAGGACAGCCAGGTGGGCCTTGTTGGGAGCAGGAGAAAGAGTCTGGGTAGATTGTGAGGGAAGCCTTACTGTCCTGGGCAGGTGCAGGCAGTCACTGAGAGAAAAGAATTGGCTGTGATCAGATTCTGGAGTGAGAGAACCACAGTGCAAGATTCAGAAAGGATCAAGGACATGGGAACTGAGAGAGGTCAATGTAGAAGAAATGACTTTTTGGACTATTTGTGCCACATTCATTGGTCCATTGTCTGGTTTATACCAGTTCAACAAGGCCATTCTAAAAATTTAGAATAAGCTACAACAAATGTCAAAGAATAACATTAAAACAAATCCAAACAACAACAAAAAAAAAAATAGGAGAGAAACTGACAACAGAATAAACTCATCAAAATAAACAGATGCCTAAGCATCAGCATAAAATTATAAGTCATGCTAAGAAAAATGAAGATGTGGAAGAATAAAAAGACAGAGGAAACACAGTATTTGGAATAATAATTAAGGTGTCCACTAAAATCACCTAAATCAATTCAAGAAAATGAAGGAAGGGATAACGGCTATTAAGAAGACACTGGGTGTGCATATAGAAGAAATTATAAATACACATAGAAAAATAATAGATCTTATGGTAATGAAGGGCACAACACAAGAGATGAAGCATACAATAGAAACACACAACAGCAGATTTGAACACGCTGAGGAATGTATTAGTGAATTAAAAGACAGAGCATACAAAATTACACAGATAGAATAATAAATAGAGAAAAAATGGAAATAATTGAGTAGGGTCTCCAGGAATTCAATAACAGCATGTAATGCACAAACATACACATTATGGGTGTCCCAGAGGGAGAAGAGAAGGGAAATGAAAAGGGGCAGAAGGAGAGTTTGAGAAAATAATGGCTGAAAAATTTCCCAACTCTTGAGGTTCATAGATGTACATGTCCAGGAAGTGCAGTGTAATCCAAACAGAATAAATTGTAGCAGAACTTCTCAGAGATATATACTAATCAGATTGCCAAATACCAAAGATAAAAAGGGAATCCTGAAAGCAGAAAGTGAAAAGCAACCCATCAAAGACAAGGGATATGCAATAAGATTAAGTGTTTATTTCTCATCTGAAACCATGAAGGGAAAAAAGGAATGGTTTGACACATTTACGTACTGAAACAGAAAAACTGCCAGCCAAGAATTCTTTATCCGGCAAAATTGTCCTTAAATAATGAGGAAGAGATCAAAATATTCAGATATAAACAGAAATTGAGATAATTTGTCAGAAGGAGCCCTGCCCTTCAACAAATACTAAAGGGAATTAAATAGGCTGAAAGGAAAAGACAGGAGAGAGTGAGTGGTTTGGAGGACAGATTGTAAATGAAGGTTATTAATCAGGGTAAGTAAAATGGTAAAGAGAAGGAAAAAAAACATAAGGTATGACATATAAAACCCTAAAGAAAAAATTCTTGAAGTAAATACTGCCTTTACAATACTAACATTAAATGTTAATGGATTAAACTCCCCAATTAAGAGGCCCAGATTGACAGAATGGATAAAAAATATGATCCAACTATATGCTGGCTACAAGAAACTCACTTTAGAACCAAGGGCACAAATAGCTTGCAAGGGAAAGGGTGGAAAAAGATTTTCCATGCAAACAGTAATCTTAAAAGAGCTGAGCTAGCTATAATAATATCAGACAAAGTAGACTTTGAATGCAAAATTGTAATAAGAGAAAAAGAATGACATTATATATTAACAAAAGTGTCAATTATAAACATCTATGCACCTAACAGGGTGCTCCAAAATACATAAGTTAAACACTGGCAAAATAGAGTAGAGAAAAAGATGCCTCAACAATCATAGTGGGAAGACTTCAATACATAATTATCTCCATTAGACAAAACATCTCAACAGAGGTTCAAAAAGTGACTTTGAATACAACATTAGTGGAAGTAGACATAATGGACTTATTTAGAACATTCTAATCAAAAGGAGAAGGATATTCATTCTTCTTGAGAGCTCTAGCAACATTCTCCAGGGCAGACCACATGCTAGGTCATAGAATAAGTCTCAATGAATTTAGAAAGAGAGCAATTATACAAAGCCCTTTCTCTGATCACAATGGAATGAAGCAACAAATCAATAAAGAGAGGAGGACTTCAATATGCACAAATATGTGTAAGTTAAACAAAAAACTCAAACTATCAGTATGCCAAGGAGGAAATTGCCATAGAATTCAGTAACAACCTCAAAGCAAATGAAAGTGAGTATGCAACATATCAAAATTTATGAGATGCAGCTATATCAGTGCTGAGAGAGAAATGTACAGCCCTAAATCCCCACATTTAAAAAGCAGAAAAAGCTAAAATAAAAAATATAATTGCACAATTGGAGGAACTAGAACTATAACAATAAACTAATCACAAAGCAAGCCAGAGGAAGGAAATAAAGATTAGAGCTTACTTAAATGAACTTGATAATTAAAGAATCATTAGAAAGAATTAACCAAACCAAAAGCTAGTTCTTGGAGAAGATGAATAAAAATGAAAAACCCTTAGCTAGACTAACAAAGAAAAAAAGAGAGAAGATGCACATAAATAATATAATAAATCAGAAGATATCATCACTGAATCCACAGAAATTGTATCATAAAACTTACTTTTTCCAACAAAATGGACAATTTAGATGATGTAGACAAATTTCTAGAAACATACAAACATACATGAAAGAAGAAATAGAAGAAACAGATCAATCACAAGTATTGAGTTTGAACTAGCCATCAAAAGCCTCCCAACTAAGAAAAGCCCAGGACCAGATGACTTCACAGGTGAATTTTACCAATCATTCCAGAAAGAACGAACACATCATGCTCAAACTCTTCCAAAAAAATAGAAGTGGATTTACCATTACCAAACTCATTCTACAATGCCAACATCAGCCTCATTCCAAAGCCACATAAAGATGCTACAGGAAAAGAATACAACCGAGTAATCTCTCTCATGAATTTAGATGCTAAAATCTTAAAGAAATTACTTGCTAATTGAATCCAACAACATATCAATCGAATTATACAGCATGATCAAGGGGGTTTTATTGCAGGTATGCAAGGATGATTCAACATAAGAAAATCAATTAATGCAATACACATGCCAAATAAACAGATTGATGGGAAAAAATCACATGCTAATCTCTGTTGATGCAGAAAAGACATTCAACAAAATACAGAATACTTTTTTGTTAAAATGCTTCCAAAATTAGGATTAGAAGAAACTTCCTCAACATGATAAAGGGCATGTATGAAAACCCCACAGCTGACTCATACTCAATGGTGAAAGGCTAAAGGCTTTCTCTCAATGATCTGGAACAGGACAAGGATGCTTACTGTCACCACTCAAATTTAGCATTTGATTAGAGGAATTTTCTTGAGCACTTAGAGAAGAAAAAGGAATAAAAAACATCCAAATTGGAAAGGAAGAAATAGAATTTTCACTATTTGCAGATGACATGATCCTATACCTAAAAATTCCTGAAAAACCTACAAGTTCCTGAAGCTGATACATAAGTTCAGCAAAGTGGGAGAATACAGGATCACCATGCAAATATCAGTATCATTTCTGTATGCTCATAATGAGCAATCTGTGGAGGAAATCAGAAAAAATGTCCTTTATGATAGCAACTAAAAGAATAAAATATCTAGGAATCAACTTAACTAAGTATGTAAAGAAATTGTACATAGAAATCCACACAACATTGTTAAGGAAATGAAAGAAGATGTAAATAAATGGAAGAATATTTCATGTTCATGGATTAGAAGACTTAATATCTTTACTATACCTATCCTATATAAATCAATAAAAAAGATTTATTTGCCAGGGTAAGTGGCCTGTAATAGCCAAAAATGTTTGAAAAGGAAAAAGAAAATTGGAGAAATCACACTACCTGACTTTGATGCATACAGCAAAGTTATAGTGGACAAAGCTGCATGGTGTTGGCACAAGGATAGACATACTGACTAAGGGAACAAAACAGAGAGTTCAGATATAGACTCATGCATATATGGCCAACTTATAATGTCACCAAGCCCACTCAACAAGGACAAAATAGTCTCTTCAAACAAAGAATGGTGCTGGTAGAACTTGACATCCATATCCAAAAGAATGAAAGAGGATCACCATCTCATGCCTAATACAAAAATTAACTCAAGATGGATTAAAGGTCTAAATATGAAAACAAAGAATATAAAGATAATATAGGAAGTATATTCAGGAACTGGTAATAGGAAATGGTTTCATAAATTCATACCCAAAGACTAGGAATGAAAGAAAAAATAGATGAATGGGAACTCCTTAAATTTGAAAATTTTGTGCTTCTAAGGAATTTTGTCAAGAAAGTGAAAAGGCAGCCTACTGATTAGGAGAAACTATTTGGGAATGACCTATGTGATAAGGGCCTAATATCCAGCATAAAGAAAGAAATCTTATATATCCAAAATTAAAAGAAAAAAGCCCACTTACATAATGGGCAAGAAATTTTATCAGACACTTTTCCAAAGAGGAAATACAATTGGCTAAGAAGCACATGAAAATATCATTAGAATTTAGGGAAATTCAAATTAAAACTACAATGAGATATCATCTTACAGCTATTAGACTGTTTGATAACAGCAAATAAACTTCTGTTAAAAAACAGAAAACTACAAGCATTGGAGAGGATGTGGAGGAATATGAACTCACCCACTGCTGATGGGAATATAGACTGGTGCAGCCACTGTTGGAGATAGGTTTGGCAGTTCCTCAGAAAGTTAAGTATAGAATTATGACATGGTATGGCAATCTAACTACTAGCAATGTACCCAGAAGAATTGGAATTAGGGACATGAACATTGGACACCAGTGTACATTCCACCATATTCAAAATTGCCCAAAGTTGGAAACAACGCTAGTGTCCATAAATTGATGAATGGATAAACAAAATATAGTATATACATATGATGGAATATTACTTACTTGTAAGAAGGAATGAAGTCTTGACACATGTGACATAGATGAATTTCAAAGACCTTAATGATGAGCAAAGTAAAGTCCTTTGTATTAATGCTTGTATTTATGAACTTTGAACTTGTAAAATTTAAACTTAGCCTAATAATATCTATTGCCTTAGAGTTACCTCCTGAAAACATCCTTGTAATACAAATGTGGCATTTCTCTAAGCCAAATTCAGCAAATAAACTCACAACATTATCCCCAGTGATGAGGCTATCGAGCACAAAAGGATTATTACCAACGGCCAACCAGCAATGCATTTGAAAGACATTGACCAAAAGAGGGAAAAATTAAATAGAAAAGAATTTTTACAGCTATGAAATTTCAAAGTGAGTCAGGAGGTCATTCCAGAGGTTACATTTATGCATAAATCAGGTGTATCTCACTAACTGCCACAGTAAACAGCCACAAATCCAGATGCTTCTGAGGGCTCCAGAGACATCTGGACACTTTAAGAAAGGCAAATAACCCCATGAAAGCAACAGCCTATCAGTGGGCCTTACCTTAGAATATGGAATAACCTATTTCCCCAATGTAAGAGAGTTAGGTTCATTTATAATTATCCTACACATGATTCATCTACCCATTTTATTTGAACCTATAAACCATATATCTATACTCATAAGATATATGTCCCAGAGCCTTAAATCTTTGGTCAGTTCATATGCCAGTTGAGCCCTGAATCTCAGCAGAGTTGCAGCCAATTCCTACTCTCCAGTTCATTGGACTCACACAGGACAACTGCCCAAATAATGATGATGGACAACTACCATCCCAAAAAGCAGAGTATCTAAAACTGAAGGTTGTAGGAAAAAGAGTTCCTTCCATATGTCCATATGTCCCATAAAATCTTAGCCACCTCTCAATTTTATTCAGTGCAACTGGCAAATTATTCCTGTGATCAGTATTCTGTATTTTTCTTTCATACAAAATAAACACTTGCTTTTAATTGAGGAGGACTGGAGAAGAGATATATTTTTGGATAATACTTTTTTCTTTAACTCTTTCTTATTTATACTCTTTAATTAAAACAATCTATCTGGATCAATAATGATTTAGATGCCTTCTGTTGAATAAGATTTTGAGTTTTTCTGCCTCATAAAATTATGAGTTGGCAAATTGTTATTTGCTGTAATTCATTTCAGTATGATATGAGGAATTTCCAAATATTAATTTGATTATCCAGAAAGAATTATGCCATAAATGGAAATTAAATAACTAAACCAAATGTTTATTTCATTCTAGAGATTATGTCCAAAAGTTAGAGATGTAATACAAAAATCAGAATTATGTTATAACTATTTTCTATTATATTTGAATTATTATTTACATTTATAAATGTTTGTTGTTATGCTATTTTTTATAGTTGATTATATTAAATCTAATCTGACTTTGACCTCTTTTTTAAAATTTATAATTACTTTTATCTATTTTTCTATTTATTTATGATTTTCAATAAAGGATTTTTTAACAGCTAAAAAACCCAAGGATTATACACTGTGGATAGATCATATGGTATCTGAATATATCTCAATAAACTGCTTAATAAATAAATAAATAATTGTGCAAGAATAGCCAGAAATAGCAGCTATGTACAGCTATATAGAGGTGAGGGATTTTCTTGTATGTCTGTTTTTTGTTATTTCAGTTTATTATTATTGCTTTTTTTTTTTTTTTTTTTTTTTTT
>JAKSZT010035913.1:902327-992398 GCA_026826555.1 Tolypeutes matacus | reverse complement strand
GGTCTATGGTTGGTGGCAAGGCTCCAGGATGTGTAAGTTCATTGAGGTTGGTGGGCCACACTGTGGGAGATGTTTGTGTGGGATGTGGTGGGAGGTGTGGGAGGTGGGCAACATGGGAATCCCAGTGGGTTCCGTGTAGTGTTTTGGGTAATCTAAGCACCTCTTAAAATAAATGTATATATATATATATAAATAACATTTTTGTAAGCAAATACACATATATGCATATATATTTATATATCATTTTGCAAATGTTTGTATGTATTGTGAGAATTTTGATTTTTACCCATAATAAAAATAAATAAATAAATAAATAAATAAATAAATAAATAAATAAATAAATAAATAAATAAAAAAGAATGTGGTAAAACCACAATTTCACTTAAGGCTAAAATATAGTGATTTTCTTAATGATTACACATTTTTTTTTTCTAATTCTCCCTCAATTTTTTCAGGAACACTATGGAAAGAGGATAGCAATCAGTGGTACTTCTCACAATTAAATAGTAATAATGTGGAAAAAAAAAAACTGCAATGAGATACCATCTTACACCCATTAGAATGATAGCTATTGAAAAAATAACAGACTACAAATGTTGGAGAGGATGTGGAGGAATGAGAACACTCAACCACTGCTGGTGGGATTGTGGAATGGTCCAGCTATTCTGGATGACAATTTGGTGGTTACTGAATAAACTAAATATAGATCTTCCATATGATACAGCAATTCCTCTGCTGGGTATATACCCAGAAGAGAATTGAAAGCAAAGACATGAACAGATAGATATTTGCACACCAATATTTGTAGTGGCATTGTTCACTATTGCCAAAAGTTGTAATCAACCCAGGTGCCCATCAACAGATGAATGGCTAAACAAAATGTGGTACATACATACAATTGAATATTACTCAGCTGTAAGAATAAATAACATTGATGAATCTTGAAGGCCTTACGTTTAGTGAAGCAAGCCAGGCATTGAAGGATGAAAAGTATATGACCTCACTGAATTGAATTAAGGAAATCGAGCAGTCTTTGAGAACTATTGTCTGAAGATAGATTTACAAGAAAGAGAAAGAGAAGAGAAAGTTGTAAGCCATCACCCATCTGGACATAATCTATGGTTAAGTGATAGAGTATAGTTGCATATTGAAGGGATAGGACAGGTGGGTAGTGATATTGTTGGGTTTGGTGGTGCAGGGTGACAGCTGGGTAGATTGGGAAGGGTGGGTTAGAATACCCAGGATACTGAGGGGAGAGATGGGAGAGGGACCAGGTGAACACTTGGGATTTGTGTGTATGAGGTTGAAAATACAGAGGTGGGAATGCTCTTATGGCAATATGACAAGGAAGTGTCACTGCTTTAGGGTGTTGGTTTGGGGGGCATTCAGGATGGAACATCTGGAGCAGGCTTCTAAGGAGTGTGTGAGTGTTCATCCTGTCATAATGTGTTGTATTACCGAGTGGAGACTCACACAATGAGCGGGAAGGAGATTGGCTTCCATCTTTGGGAGGACTGATTTGTTCAGAAATAGACAAGTGGGCATCTCTTAAGAGCAAGTGTGGTTCTTAATAGGAGATGATAAACCAGTGTGTCAAGACCTCTTGTTGCATGTAGCTATGAACCTTGTCATCCAATGAGCCAAGCCAGGGAGTCATCATGGGCCCCAGGGGGATGAGGAAGGAGGAACAGAATAGATCAAACAGGGGATATTTAGTGGTCAGGGGAAATGTTTTTCATTACCTTACAGAGATGGACACAGGACATGGCAAATATCATCATAATTTATAAAATTGTACAATCTAAAATGTAAACCATACTGTAAACCATTGACAATGTTTAGTAGCTATGTTTCACTATCTGTATATCAGTTATAACAATGCTACAATTCACATACAAAAACGTTTTAATATGGGGTGAGGAAAAGGGGAAGAGCTTGGGTATATGAAAGTCTCCTTTATTCTGTGTGTGACTTTGCTGTGACCAAAACTTCTTTGAAAATTAAATGAAAAATAGTGAGACACTGGGGAGTGAGAGGGGGAAGATGCCATGGTACAGACTGGACACCAGATATTGCAGTGATAAAAGGCAAAATGTCAAAAAAATTTTTTTTAACTTAAAAAATAATTTTCTCATTCTTTGAATAACCTAATACTTTAAATTTATTTTATTTTTAGTTTTTTAAAAGTTTTAATGTATTAGATCTCTTACATTTAAACATCATTAATATTTCATTTTCCTATAAATTGTATTTGGCTTTTGTATTGGATTCATCTTTAAAGAAGTTTTGGATCACAGAAGGGGTACAACTGGGGTGGGGGATGATTGTTGGTGGGGGGTGTCAGGGATTGGGGGTGCATGGGAGGAAGTTCACCTGAACATAAATAATAAGTATATAAAATTCTTTAAATGATCACAGGGCATGGTCACAGTGGGTGGACAATCACTCAATAAATGAGAGAATACTGAATTCCCATCCTGGAGAGCTCTGCCACATTCTCCAAGGAAGCAGCAACAGTCCCCCAAGTTCAGGGGCAGTGTCTAGCAAAGAAGGATTGTCCACTAATGGGTTCTTGTTATTGATGATGAGTCTTACGAGTCTTTGCTCTTGAAATTGAAACTTAGCCTATTGTTATGGGGTACCCAAAGGTTGCCTCCTGAGAGCCTCCTTGTTTCTCAAATGTGGCCTCTCTGTAAGCCAAACTCAGCATATGAATGCATTACCTTGCTCCTAGCATGGGACATGACTCCTGGGGATGAACCTCCCTGGCAATGAAGGATTACTAATAAGTGCCAATGGGCAATATGACTGGAAAAAGACTTCAAAAAAAGCGGGGAAAAGGTAAAGACAAATGAGTTCATATGACTAAGAGACTTCAAAGTGAGTTGGGAGGTCATCCTAGAGATAACAGTTATGCACATCTCAGTAGGACCTCATAGGCTTCCATTGTGGATATCACCCCAAACAGAGGGGCTCCTGATGGCTCTGGAGACACCCAAGTCCTATATCAGGGCAGATAGCCCCAGAGTTTGATGCCTTATCAGTAGACCCTACTTTGGAATCCTTGCTCCTGATAGTGACAGATTTGGACCCAAATATGTCTTCCCTGCACATGGTCCATCTGTCCCTTTTATTCAAACCTATATGTTGTCTGGAGCTTGTAGGTGTATTTCAGAGACTGGAGTCTTTTTGCTGTCCAAGTTCCAGCTGGGCCCGGAATCTCGGTGGAGCTGCAACTCCTACTCTATAGCTCAAGGGACTCACCTAGGACACCTGGTGGGGTGATGATAATGATAATGGACAACCGCCATCCCAGGGAATGGAGAGAGTCTGCAGCTGCAGGCAGGATAATCCCATCCATCTTACTCATGGGATATAAGCCCCCTCTCACTTGGAGATAGAGTGGACAACACCATCCCAGTCTCCTCAATATGAGGGTAAGAGCTATGGACAAGAGTGGACTTACTGGTATTCTGCTATAGACATACTGTGATTCAAGCAATGGAAGAAATTACAACATTAATGTGGAGCCACTGGAAGCTTTCAGGGCAGGGAGAGGGAAAAGCAGCTGTAATACAGGGGCTTTTTTGGGACTTGGGAATTATGTGGGATATTGCAAGGACAGATATAGCCCATTTTATATCACCATATAACCTGCAGAACTGTGTGGGAGACAGTGTGGTCTAAAATGTGAACTATGGTCCATACTTAGTGGCAAAGTCCCAAGATGTGTATATCTTTTGCAGGTGATGTACCACACTAATGAAGGATGTTTATGTGGGAGGTTGTAGGAGGTATGGGAAGTGGGGCATATGGGAATCACTATAATTTTTGTGTAACATTTATGTAATCTAAGTATCTTTTAAAAAATAAAAAAATATATATTATTTTAAAAAAAGAAAATAAAAATAAATAAATACAAACAGAAAAAAAAAAAGTCAAGGGCAACACATATCAGAAAGCAAGCAGACAGCTTGAAAGCAAGAAGACTTCTTCAATTTAAAATATTCTTTCTTATTTATTGCTTTATAACTCATCTTCTCCTTTACTTCAAATACCATAATTCTTGCTTTCTATGTATTTATGTTCACTTGTCCTGTACTGTGTAATCTTTCTGGGTTTTATGTATGTCAATTGTAGACAAAAATTAGTTTTATTTTTTCATCTCCCATACCACAAATTCAAAACTCTTCAGAATCAGTTCCTTTACCTAGAGGTTTTCTTCACTTTCGGTAGTGAGTATTCAAAGATATAGTCAAGCATAGCTCAGGTTTTATTATGTTTGGTCTTTTTCCTCTAATCTATCCATTCATTTTGCTATCAAATTTTGAATAATCATCCACAAATCTTGCTCATTTGTAAAGATCCCCAGTGATCCTCTCTCAGCATGTCTTGTGATATACTTGAGAACACACATTTCAGTCAGGCTGCAAACTACTCATGCCCTCACAAATCGCATTTAGACCGTCTAATTGATAAATCTATATGATTTTCCTTTATTTTTAGTGGCTTTGATACTTAGGCTTCTAAAGTGAGAACTAGCAGGTGGAATATAGCAGTGTATTTTTTTTAAGTTATTCTTTCCTTTATTCAGGTGTTTTTCTTTACATGCTTTGAAAGAAAACATTTAAGTACCTTGATATCAAAGTTAAATGATGCTGTATTGTCCTAGAATGATTTCATGGCATGAGGGAAAAAAGTATTTGTACTGGATTGTGTGTGTCAACTTGATTAATTCTAGGAACTGTGAATCTCAGGATCCTCTTCTCCATATGGTTCTGGGTTAAAGTTGGAAAAAAGAGGAAGTTGTGAGGAATTTGAAAGGTGGAAGAGGACAATAAGTCATTCCTTTCTGTGATGATGGAATCATGGCTTCCAAAGATGTTCTCAGCATAGTCTCCAGAACCGTACGTGGAAAACAAGATTTTGAACTTATGATTAAGTAAGGAATTTAAAATAGAGAAATTACCTTATTATCTGATGGTGCCCAGTGCATTCACAAAGGCCTTTAAAAATAGAAGAGGGAGGCAAAAGAGAAAGTCAGAATATTGTCACATAAGAAGGAGCTAAGCCATTACTGGATGTGAAGATGGAAGGGTAACACATGCCAGGGAATGGCAGCATCCAGAAGCTGGAAAAGGCAAAGGAACAGTTTCCCCCCAGAATCTCCAGAAAGGAATGCAGCCCTGCTTGTAACTTGGTTTTATCCCAGTGTTGGGCTTCTAACCATGTGGGACCTCTAACCTACAGAATTGTGAGAAAATAATTTGTTTTTTTAAGCCGCTGAATTTGTGGTAATTTGTTATAGCAACAGTAGAAAACTAATACACTCTCTAAAGACAACAGTGTTCAAACAGACAACACAGAGTTGCCCAGCCAGTCAGCACTTCAGATTGTGATAGTTAGTGACATTCTCTGATTTACTAACTCCTGTCTTTTACATCATCACTTCCTAACAGCTCCCATATCTGTGTAAATTCTGTTCTCTAGAGTAAAACCCTTTATTGCCATAATATATATTATTGCCTCTGTTTTCTTGGCTGAATTCTAAATTCTACAGTGTCCTGGTTTAATTCTTTTGTGAACCCCAGAAATTATGGTATTAAGCTAACCCATTCCTGTGAATGTAAACCTATCATTGTGGGACCTTTTGATTAGATTTGGTTAAGACATCTTTTGATTAAATCACTTTTTATTAGATCACTTTAGTTAAGGACCTTTGATTAAGTTGCTGGACACTTTGATTGGATTGAATTCAGTTGGGGCCCATTGATTGAGCAACTTTAGTGAGACATACCCAGGTGGGTCTTGGCCCTCCTGCTGGAGCCCTTATAAAGAAGAGAAACATGCAGATAAACACAGAGAAAGCAAGCTGCCATTTTTACCCTGTTATATGACAGAGAATAACAGGATCATCTACAATCACAGAAAGATAGAGAAACCCTTAAAGGCTGAGAAAGAGGACAGAGGCTGGAATCAGAAGATCAGCTTGAAGCTGAAGAGACAAATCCCAGGGAGAGATGAGCCATCTGCCTAGTTGTCCATAGCTGATCTTGGGGAGAACATGAACCTGGAGGGGAAGGCAGAGTCCAGCCACCATTTTGCCTTGCTATGTGGCAAGAATCCACATTCTGCCAGCAATCAACTTTTGGTGAGATAGTATCTTTGATGATGCCTTGATTTGGACATTTTCACAGCCATGTAACTGCAAGATTTTACTCTAGTAAATTCCCATTATAAAAGCCAGCCCATATCTTGTATTTTTGCATTGGCAGCCTATAGCAAACTAAGTCAAAATATCTCTTTGACACAAATTATTGCAAAGGCACAGTGGTTATATGAAGTGAGAGGGAAAAAAAAACATATTTTGCCCACTCTAGGAAGGTAACATCAGCAGGATGGACCGGAAGAGAATACAAACTATTTTTAATTTATCAGAGGTTTTATCATACCTGACATTCCATAGTAGAGAAATGTTTATTTCTCTTGCTGTGATTCTGCTTAAGTGTTTCAGAACAGCTAAAGTGAAATAGCTGAACTTATATAAATAGATGAGTGGCTCTGGAAATTCAAAGTGAAATATCATTGTACTTTTAGCTAGATTCTCCTGCAGCACACAAATCTTCAACTAGGGGGAAACCAGCCCTACATTTCTAAAGTCTTTAGTGAAGCTGTAAATTATGCCAGGTATTTCAAAGAAAGAACAAAGTTTTGACTTTTTTCTAGGGAGTGAGGATGGTCTGCAGAATTACAGACCACAGCACACCACCCATAAGTGAAACAAACTATCTGGCTTATGGTACCTTTAGACAAATCAATTTATGTAAATTTAAAGATTACTGTTTCTGACAACATGGAAGACAAGATCTCATTAAAATCATTTAAAAATGTATGACTCATCTGGCAAAGGTGTAAATTATCATAAGCTAAGGCTTAAATAGAAATAGAACTCCAGGAATGTTAACTATTTTTAAAGCTAGGGATCCTCAGTAATTAGGGTCTTTGCCAAGTGGCATGGGAAAAGGACCCACTCAATAGGGTGGCTCAAGTGAGAGTCTAGCATCAATTTGCAGACATAGAAGGTTATATCTTGTCCTCTGTCAATAAGTTTCAAGAAAAAAATACCCTTTGTTCAAATGGAGAAGACAAGAAATTGTTTGTTACTCAAACTTAGTCTTGGTAGAGAGAGGAGAGAAATGACTAAGAGAAAAAAAGGGAAGTAGGGAGAATTTTTTGCCCTAAGAAATTGTTTTCATAGCTGTTCTATCATAAGTTTAGTATGTGTGTTTCTACTACTCATTTTGTCTTAAAAACTCTGTCAATAATTTTGTATAAAGTATTCTCAGGACACAAGGTCTTCTGGGCCTATGGTAGAAGCTAATGTAATACATCACTGGAGGAACATTCTTTCATCCCAAATTAAAAAGAATTCTCACAGCTAAAATTCCAACAAATATTAAATTGCAACCAAAATCATAGGGCATTTGAGGAAATAAGGCACCAAAAGGAGTATAAGAAGTGAAAAAAGAACTCCACAAAATCGAATCTATGTAATTTTCAGATATTAAAATCATGACTTACAGAATATAATAAGTATAAAACTATATTAGACTAAAAGGACATTGTATTATTTCTATTGTTCCTTTAAAGTATGTTAAAGTGCTTCCCCTTTCCCTTTATGGAAACTTTTGTGACCTCATGATTTGTTTTGATTTGTTTTTTTCCTGATCATCCATTGGTATTTGAAAATATCCAGATTGAAGTAATAATTAAAGAGTCCTCTTTCATTCCAGAGCATAAAGCCTCTGCTTCCCCCACTTCCCCAGGTAGGGGCTCCTAAAACCAGATGATCTTCATTAGTCCAAAAAGGTTAACATTTTAAAAATATATTCTCACTGATTTCAGATCTCCCAATTCTTACTTGCAATTGTTGACCCCTGAATACGAGAAATGTGGGGTGGCAGGGAGATTGGGGAGGAAAAGGAAGCAGGAGATTCCTTTCCTGACTGTTATACTCACAAACTGATTCCATGCCCTCAGTCAAGGAGTCTTCTTTACTTGGGGCACTTTCATGGATTTTTCAGAGATTATTTCCCCCCACAGCTGTTTACCCTGAACTGATGTTTCCTTGAACTGAAGAAACGTTTCTTCAATTGCTCTGTAAGGAAAGGAAACCCTCTGCCTTTTTGATGGTTTCATTGATTTTGTTCTTATCACCAGATTTTAAGCACTGAGTTTAGATTTGGCAAGTTAACTCTCTTATAAACTTTCTATCTACCATTTGTATTAGATAGGGCATGTGTTTAACTGCATGTGATATAGACCCAAAGTAACATTGGCTTAACCTATGATAATTCTATGTAAACCTCAGGAAAGCAAGGCTTTCAGGGCTGGTATGGCATTGCTCCTCCATGGGGTCTACTGGGAACTCAGGCTTCTTAAGTGTCTCTCAGGTTTGTGCTTTTTTGCAGGATTAAGATATCTCACTACCCTGAATACAATCCAAGCAACGGCATCAAAAAGAACCAAAAAAAAAAAAAAAAAAAAAAAAAAAAAAGAAAAAAGATGGAGTGCATACCCTCTTATTTATTAAAAAAATCATGACCTCCAAGTTGCTCACATTACTCTCCAAAAATCTTATGGGACAGAACTTAGACAGAAGCCCACATTCAACTGGAAGGGAGAAGGATAGGAAGTGTCATACACTTTTCTGCCCTCTTCACAACAATAAGCAAAGTGCTAAGTATTCTATAGTCATCAGGGGTGCAATGATGTAAAAGGTACTATGTCTTGTTTTCAAATTGTTCATTGTCTAACATCATAAGGCATGCACTCAAAATGATCTATAGATGATGCGGTGATTCCCATAAGCAAAACAAGCTAAGTGCTTTGTAAATGCAACAGAAGAAATTATTACTTTTACTGAGGGAGTCTCAAGGAAATGTTTAAAGACAGTAATTTTTACATGATTCACCAAGATAGCTCATGAGTTGAGTTAAAATCTTCCTGGCCTGGAGAGGACTTGAAATAGGACTAGAATAATGAGAATTCGATTTCTTGTTTGAGGAAGAGATACTCTGTACAGAGTGAATGGTCTTCATGTTTTCTTGCATTGAGAACCACATTTTTAGCATAAAACCCATAGAAATCATATGAGCCTATTTAGTGTATTATAAAGGCTGACATTAAATTTAAACTTAATACAACTTTAGAGAGGCTGAAGACATAATTTGTAGTTAACAGGAATTCATGGTTCATAGAACTGTAGATTAACCATTATGATGCTAGACACAAGACTGTGGAGAGCAGACTCCTAGCTCTAAGTGGGACAATTATTCTCTTAAACCAATAATTATTCTTTCAAGTACAATTATTCTCTCAAGAGCCTCACAGAGCTCTAATTTGCACAACCTTAATCAGTGCTCTTCATTTCCACTGTATTGCCTCATTGTATGTCTTGGGCTTCTTGTCACTATTCTGAGAAGTTTCTTACTGATACTTAGACATGTGGCTCTCCCACCTTTGTGGCTCAAAAGCATGACCACTTTAACAATTTTCTTCTTTCAAAACAGATTTATTAAGCACCTTCAAGGTGTCAAGTATTGTTACAGGTACTGAGGCAGAGCCGTGAGTGACACAGTCAAGATCCTTGCATTCATAGAGTTCTGTTTCAGATGGAAAGGGCTCAGACAATAAACAGATGCACAAATGAAAATTCAGAAAGTGACAGATGCCAGTTAGATAATCAAAGTGGTAAGTTGTGGTCAAGAATTCCTGAAGTTTTCAAGGAGGCCTCTTTGAGTGGTGACATTTAAGACGCAATTATGTGAAATTTTAGGGAATAGTGGAAAAGTCGGTGCAAAAGACCTGCATGAAGATTAGGTCTGGTTGTCAACAATAGAAGCCAAAGTAGCAGTGGATTAAACTAGAGAGATTTTTTATTTCCCTATTATATAGAAGTCCAGAGGTAAGCGGACTTGTGCTCTGCCATTGATGGGGCAGGTCTCTAACCCATATGGTCCTAGATGGAACTGAAGAATTCACATATGCTTTTCATGTAGCTCAATGGGAAAAGAGGAAAGAGAAGGTAACAATGTGTGCACCTTGCTTGTGAGAAAAACAACAAGAAACTGCCCTATAGCACTGCCACTTAAAATATAAGAACCTTTGAACATTTTCTTATGGTCACCAGAACGGCTGGGAATTATAGACTTTATTCATGGTGGCCTTCTAATCAAATACTACTACAATAGAAAAAGAAGAACCAATTAGGGGAGGGGGACCATTAATTTCTTCCACAAGACTTCGGAAGAAGGAATAAAATCTTGTAGTAAAGTAATAATAGTCTCAGGGAGCACTTATAGTAATTAAATTAAATTACTATAGTGTCTGACATGCATTAACTTTAATAAGGGCATTCTTGTTGCTATTATTATTGTTATGCTACTCCTTTTCCTTATTTATAAAACAAAGGAATTGAAGCAGATAGCTTATTCCTGCTTTGAAATGTTTCAGTTTAAATTATAAGAGATTACACTTGCTTCATCTGTCACTGGAAAAGCCAAGGGACAGGTCATGAATTACAGAACACAAGAGTTGTACATGCAAGTTGAATTATGCTATCAAGAATTTTAGTATGATGGAAACCCCAACCAAATTTTGTGTTTTGATCTCAGGATTTATTCAAAATAACTATAGCTTGAGAAAAAAACCTATATGAATCTGTTATTAAAAATAAATAAAACAGCTCAACAGTTGACTATTCCTCTAGAGATGTACTTTCCCCAGGGTCATTTCTAGGAGAAACTTCTTAATGGCTCCTTATTCTCTAAGGCAAACATTTCAGGGAGGCTTCTCTTGTGTATTTCTCCCAATTTGTCTTATGCATGATTTAATTGCTTACCATTCCTTATATAGCACTCACTGGTTTAACTCTGCACCTTTACTGGGAATATTTCTCTTCATTTTCAGATAAATTAAGATAAAATTGAGGGTGAAAGAAAAGGTTAAAAAATGTTTATAATTCTAGTGAACTTTAATGTTTAAATATTAGTTGAAAACTAAGTTTATGTTGATGGCAGAATGGTTCTATGTGGAACTGTTTCATGGAGCTTCTATCTTATATTTTCTATTCTTTTATTCTTTGTAGGGATAAATTTATTATTCCATATATGTTATCTGCATGTGTTTGTGTTTGTGTGTACGTGCATGTGTGTGAAAGAGACAGAGATGGAGAGAGAGAGAAAAATAGAGGTAGGGGTGATTATTACAAACTATCAGTAGTAGTTATAATTTCTAAATGTGCATTTAATAATCATTTCTTGTATATTCATTATGTGCTAAAATGCAATCCCTCTTGTCATACTCAACAAACACCCAGTGAAATGGATAATATTGTTATTGTCTAATGCTACTGAGGCACAGAGAAAGTAAAACAAAGAAAAGAAACAAAACTTGCCCAAGTTCACAAAATCAGTCATGAAGCCAAAGTTCAATCAGTCTGACAATAGAAACAGAGATCCCTTTACCTAACGAAATCCTTAATATTGCCCCCTACCTGGTCGGGGGAAAATTGCACATTCATTGGTGATTTAATTTGAAATACATTCTGACACAATGGGGAAAGGTTATATGTACATACATATACATATATATGTGTGTGTGTGTATGTTTGCCTTCAGATAGTGAGGAAAATCCTATAGTGTTCTTGGGGTCTGCAAAATCAGACCTAGGATTAGACCTAACAATTCCAGTGATTTCACCATTGCTATCTGTCATCTGCCTACCCATCACTATGATTTTCTTGTATTTAGATTTATTTGTGTGTGTGGGACCAGGGCCTGGGAATGAACCCCTGCCTTGTATGTGGGAAGCTGGCACTCAACCACTGAGCCACATCACTTCACTGAGTTGTTTTTTTTTTCATTTATTTTCTTGTTGTTTATTTTTGTCCTTGCTATCACACAGTCAGATCTGACTATCCAAATAAAATTTCTCCTATTGCTAATCTTTGAAAATGTAATAAGGGTGAAAAACACAGGCAGCCACAGGCAAATACTGTTGAACTAGAGATTAGGTATGACCCATTAACATGTTTGCCATCTCTTTTCAGGTATAGAATCTCTAGCGTCTCAATTCATCTTTGTATTTCTCCTACCACCTATCATGTCATCAACAGAATTTAATTGATTTCTCTTTGTATATAACCTGTCAAACTTTCAAACTCCATATTTTTCCTGTTTAAGAAATTCATCTTTCTAAACATTAATATACATCTTTTAAATAAGGCAGCATGATTCGGGTAGATTATCTGTGATTTTCTTGTTTCTGTTCCTATCTTCTGCTCTTCTTCAAAGTCATTTCACAATGATCCTGAAGTATATTTGGAATACTCAAAACATATTCCCTAATACCCTCCCCAGAACCAGGAGGAACATATTCAAATCTGAGTACACAGGAACACACTAAGAAGCATATACATAGTATAAAAGATGGGTGTTTTATCATGTCACCCTCCTTCTTGGTATTCTTTGTTTTCCAAAAATAATTGAGGGTGAAAGAGAAGTTTTAAAAATAACTTAAAATTCTAGTGGACCTTAATATTTAAATATTAGTTGAAAACTAAGTTTATGTTAATTTCAGAGAGATTTCACAGACATTTAGAAAGAGAAAAAAATGTTAGGAAGAATTGATTCATCACAGATAATATATGTGTGCAGAGTAGCAGACTGTTACGTATTCACTTCACATTGTTGAGAGTAAAGCAACACCCACCCACCAGTTCACTTATAAGTGCTAAGAATAATGCAACTGATTTAGTTGCTTCTTTTTTTCTCCCTTAAATTTTTTTTATTTTTTATTTTAAAAGATGCTTAGATTAAACAAATGTTACACAAAAATTACAGGGATTCCCATATGCCCCACCTCCCACACCTCCCATAATATCCCACGTAAACATCTTTCATTACTGTGGCCTATCACCTGCAATGGATATACACATCCTGGGTCTTTGCCACTAAGCATGGACCATAGTTCACATTGTAGACCACACTCTCTCACACACAGTTCCGCATGTTATATGCTGATGTAAAATGGCCTATATCTATCATTGTAATGTCACTCAGGATAATTCCCAAGTCCTGAAAAAGCCTCTGTATTACAACTGCTTTTCCCTTCCCTGCCCCAAAAGTGTCCAGTGGCCACTGGCTCCACCTCACTGTTGTAATTTCTTCCATTGCTTGAATCACTTTATGTCTACAACAGAATACCATTAAGTCACTCTAGTTCATAGTTCTTCCCCCAATCCTGAGGAGTTTAGGATGGTGATGTCCATTCAACCTCCGAGTGAGAGGGGCTTATATCCCATGGATATGGTGGATGGGATTATCTTGCCTGCAGCTGCAAGCACTCTCCATTCCCTGGGATGGCCGTTGTCCATTATCATCTCCTCATCTCCTCACCAGGTGACTTGGGTGAGTCCATTGAGCTGGAGAGTAGGAGTAGCAGCTCCACCAAGATTCCAGGCACAGCTAGCACATGGGCAGGCCAGAGGCTCCAGTCTCTGGAAGTACACTTACAAACTCCAGCATAGAAGGGACTGATGGACCATGTGCAGGGAGGACTTATTTCAGTCCAACTCTGTCATTCTCAGGAAATTCCAAAGTAGAGCCCACTGATAAGGCATCAATCTCTAGAGCTATCTCTCCTTATATAGGACCTGGGTGTCTCCAGAGCCCTCAAAAGCCCTCTGTGTGGGGTGATATCCACTTTGGTGTTTTATGAGATCCTACCGAGGTATGCATAAGTGTTACCTCTGGGATGACCTCCTGACTCTCTTTAAAGACTCTTAGCCACAAGAATTCGTTTGTCTTTACCTTCCCCCCCCCCCCTTTATTCAAGGTCTTTTTCCAGTCGTATTGCCAGTTGGCACTTGGTATTAAACCCTCATTGCCAGGGAGGCTTATCCTCGGGTGTCATGTCCCATGCTGGGGGGAAGGTAATGCAATCATATGCTGAGTTTGGCTTAGAGAGTGGCCACAATTGAGCAAAAAGGAGGCTCTCAAGTGGCAACCCTTAGGCACCCCATAACAGTAGGCTAAGTTTCAATTACAAGAACAAAGACTCGTAAGGCTAGTCATCAATAACAAGAACCCATCAGTGGACCATCCTCCTTCCCCAGACACTGACTCTGCTCTCAGGGGACTGTTGCTGCACCCTTGGAGAATGTGACAGAGCTCTCCAGGTTGGGAATTCAGTATTTCATCACTTATTGAGTGATTGTCTACCCACTGTGACCATCCCCCACTCCTTGATCATTTGAACAATTTTATATATGTTTCATGTATATTCAGGTGAACTTCCTCCCATAAAACCCCAATCCCAGACACCCCTCAACAATGATCCTCTGCTGCCCCCATTGTAACCCTTCTGTGTTCTAAACCTTCCTTGAAGATGAAGCCCCTATAATAACCAAATACAATTAATAGGAAAATGAATTAATAATGATAAGCCTAAATGTAAGAGAGAAAATTCATGGAAACTCAGGAAGAAAATATCTAAAAATAAAATAAAATTAAGGGATTGAGACATTCAAAAAATGGGAAAAAACAAAAAACTAAAAATTAAAAAATTTATTATTATTATTGCTTCCTTTTATCACTGCATTATTGGCTGTCCAGTCTGTACCATGGCACCTTCCCCCTCTCACTCCCCAGTGTCTCCCAATTTTACATTTAATTTTCAAAGAAGTTTTAGGTCACAACAAATCATACACAGAATTCTAAAGACTCTCATATACCCAACCTCCTTCCCCTTTTCTGACCCCATATTAAAACCTTTTTTATGTGGATGGTAGCATTGTTACAATTGTTATAAAGATAGTGAAACATAACTACTAAACATTGTCAATGGTCTATGGTATAGTTTACAATTTAGATGGTACGTTTAATAATTTTTTATATTTACCGTGTCCTGTGTCCATTACTGTAAGGTAATGAAAAACATTTCCCCTGACCACTAAATACCCCCTGTTTGATCTTTTCTGTTCCTTCCTCCCCATTCCCCTGGGGCACATGACACTCCCCTGTCTTGACTCATTGGATGACAAGATTCATAGTTACATGCAACAAGAGGTCTTGACACACTGATTACCCTCTCCTATTAGGATCCACACTTGCACTTATGAGACACCCACCTGTCTGTTTCTGGGTGAATCGGCCCTCCCAAAAATGGGGGCCAATCTCCTTCCCACTCACCGCGTGGGTCTTCACTCCCCGACACAACACATTATGACAGGATGAATACCCACACACTCCCCAGAAGCCTACTCCAGATGAACTCCTTCCTGAATGCCCCCCCTAACCTACACCCCAAACCAGTGACACTACCTTGTCATATTGCCATAAGAACAATCCCACTCCTGCACTTTCAACATCATACCCACAAATCCCATGTTCATCTAGTCCCCCTCCCATCTCTCCCCCCAGTATCCTGGGTATTCCAACCAGCCCTTCCTAATCTACCCACCTGTCAACCCTGCACCACCAAACCCAGTAATATCACTACCCACCTGTCCTATCCTTCAATATGCAACTATACTCTGTCACTTTACCAAAGATTATGTACATATGGGTGATGGCTCACAACCCTCTCTTCTCTCTCTCTCCATTGTTAACCTATCTTTCAGACAATGGTTCTCACAGACTGCTCACTTTCCTCAATTCAAATCAGGAAGGTTATGTACTGTTCATCCTTCAATGCCGGGCATGCTTCACTCAACATAAGTTTCTTTTCCATTTAGTTTGCTACTTTATTTTTAGCTTTATAGCTGCATAATAACCACCTGCCTATTACTGTGTGTACTTGAGAAACTTTGTAATTAAAAATGCAAAATAAAAAATACTTTGACTATTTTCTTCCTTGTGATTTGATGTCACCTATATTCCTTTTTTATTAGAGAAGTTGTGAGTTTGCAAAACAATCATGCTTGCAATACAGGATTCCTGTGTACTACCCCACCACCAATACCTTGCATTAGAGTGGAACATCTATTACCATTGATGATAGCATTTTCTAAATAATTGTACCATTTTTTTTAACAGTATTTACATTTGATACACTTGATTAAAGATTACTAAATAGTTTTATCATCCATTATTTACATTAGTTGTATTTTTCCAATATACCACCTTATTATTACTACCTTGTATCATAATTCTTAAAGGTTCACAAATATATTCCTTTAAAGTAGTAATTTATAATTTGTGACATAAATGATAAATTGGTGGATAAAGAATTTAGACCAATTTATTAATATGCATGCCTGTTGTGAATGGTGATTTGAACAATAGCAAAGTGAATATTATTGACTTAGATTTTTGTAGAATTTAAAGGAAACTCTGTTTATACCTTGCAGATTGATGTTCAACTATAATTCAGTGAGGTTCATTTTTTCTCCAAGCTTTCATGATCTCCATGTACCTGTGTGTTCTTAAATCCAAATGGTCATGTCAAGTTGAAATTAAGAAACACTTCCAGTGGAAAATGATCCCCATACAGGTAACATGAAGCCTGGAGAATGGGGCTGGGTGAGGAAGACCCATCTGTGAGAAGGGTGGTATCTTTTATACTGTAAAACACAATACCTTAGAGATGAATGTACCAACTCTCTAACAGATTTTGCATTCGGTACATAAATATATTGCAAGGCAGTATATCCAGTTTTAGACAATATTGGTTGTTAATGTTCTTTAATTTTTTATTAATCCACTTGTTAACACCATGAATTTTCATTACTTAACCTGGGACTCTGCAGTCATGTAGTCATCTAAGCCACTTTGGTTTATAGGTTTCTTCTTGGATGTAAAAAGGGCAAATTTTCTTTCTAAGTGGAGTGGGTAGAGATTATGGTTCACCTTTGTGGGTACGAGTCTGTTTATTTTCACCATAGCAATGAGATCAAAGTTTTTGCCTGCTCTCTGTCTTTCCTAATTGCTAGGTAGTGATAATAATGGATAGAGTCCAACAAATGTTTGTTGAAAAAAGTATAATTCTGAATGTTAAAATTAGGATCTTAGCAATCATCATTTGCCCTAGAGATGATGTTTAGCCTTCAGAGAGCAAGGCAAAAATCCCATCTTCAACAAATCTATTGTCTTGCTAAAAAGATATCTCAATTTTTTACATAATTGCTCTCAATTCTAAGGAACATGAATGTTCAATGATGTTGATGGAATCTGTTATATAATTTTTAGAATTTCAATCCTAAGAACATACGAGTTAAACTAACTTTCACAGATTTCCTTCCCATAGAAATTCTCATAGTTTGACTTTATTACTGTAGACAGCATATCTCTAAGAGGCTGGTTAGGGTATAGAGATTTCCCATTATTATCTGATGAAGGAACTCTTGTCTTTTCTCTGTAATTCCTATTACCATCATGCAAGATACTAGTATTTTCTTAGGAATAAAATTTGATAAATATTGTTTTAGAAAATGGTTCCTCTTATACAACCTATATTTGAAAAGAACTCTTCAAAATATCCAAGAAGTTTTCCCAGATTCCAAAGGATCCCCAGAATTGACTCAATAATTTCCTAATTTATGTGTCCATAATAACTGCATAATAATATAGCATCCATTTTGAAAGTATTTATTTACATTAATTCCTGTGCAAATGCTGATATTAATCCCTTTCTTTCACTCATAATTAAGTCTCCAGAACAAAGTAATAGATGATATCTAATGGATTATAAATACATGTTAGATTTTGTGGGGGAGTCCCTGCCCAGGGAATATGCATAATGAAATGAAAGTAAATAAGTAGTTCATCCTTTTAAGCTGACTTTGATAGCTATTTTTAAATCAGTTTGCCCCTTTTCAATTTAAATTAGTGTAAGAATGAGGTTAGATTACATGACATTTAGGGCTGCTTAATTATTTGTTTCAGGATCTTCCATCTCTAATGAAGGAGGATAAAAAAGGAACAAAAGGGACAAAAGGTAAAATAATTTTTCTGAGTTCTGTTAGAAAGAGATCTATAACCCTCCATAAGTATATGTAATTATAATTTATATCTTTAATTAATATAATTTAATATCTTTAATTATAAAACATAAAAATAGCAAAGAGCTTTAGAAACAAAGGATGATTAAAAAATAGTCTTTGACATTGGGCCAATGAAGTATTTAGTGTTATCTTTCAATCAAGATGCTTGGTATGACTGCTGTATAATAGTGTCTCTGTGTTAATTAATCTTAATTACCTTTAGAGAGCCAGTTACCTAGCAGGTTCACACACTGAAAAGAGTCTCTGAAAAGAATGGCAAAGTACAGCCATAGATATTTAATAAAGATGACAATGACAGGAAACATGGTTAGAGATATAAGTTAATAAGTGAACAATTCTTGATTATTTTCCACTTATTTCCTTTTAGATATCACAAAGTTTTTAAAAACTAATATCTGTTTAGAATTGTGAAAATGCTCAATTTCATGAATGTGACAGAGTTTATTTTTTTGGGATTAACCAGTCGTCAGGAATGGCAAGTTCTTATCTTCACTATTTTTCCTGTGGTCTATATTATCAACATTATGTGTAATATTGGTATGATCATGTTAATTAGGTCAGTCCACAGCTTAATAGCCCCATGTACTTTTTCTTCAGTCATTTGTCATTCGCTGATGTTTGGTTTTCTTCCAATGTCATCCCTAAAATGCTAGAAAACCTGTTAGCAGAGACCAAGACTATTTCTTATGCTGGTTTCTTAGTATAGTGTTTTTTCTTCATTGCCATTGTCCATGTAGAGGTCTTCATTCTTGCTGTGATGGCCTTTGATAGATATGTGGCAATTGGCAACCCTCTGCTCTATGCTTGTAAAATGTCAAGGATCGTCTGTGTTCGACTGATTTCTTTCCCTTACATATATGGTTTTCTGATTAGTCTGGCTGCAATACTATGGACATATGGCTTGTACTTCTATGGGAAAATTGAAATCAACCACTTCTACTGTGCAGACCCACCTTTCATCAAAATGGCCTGTGCTAGTGTTGCCGTTGGGCAGTTTGATGTAATTATGAATTCCAAAAATATAATTGGATCATGCTTGTAAACTGATATGCTAATCTGCGCATGATTAAGTTATGATTAGGGCATTGACTGGGCCACATCAGCAGGGCATTAAGCTCCACATCTTGATGGGTGGAGAATCAAATATAAAAGGCATGGCAAGAACAGAGTTGAAGCAGTTTTTGAGAAGCAGTTTTGATGTTGGAGTTTTGGTGTTGAAAAGAAGGCCCCAGGAGAATAGAAGTGAGCTGTTCACCTGATAGTCTACAGCTTACCGTGTGGAAGAACCAGAAAAGCTAAGCCTGGAGAGTAATGCAGCCCCAGGAAGAGAGGAACCCAAGAATCCTGAACCCTGGCAAACATCGGTAGTTGTCTTGCTCCAATACATGGCAATGAGCTTTGGTGAGAGAAGAAACTTAATGCTTTATGGTCTGGTATCTGTGGACTTCTACCTTAAATAAATACCCTTTATAAAGACCAACCCATTTTTCATATTTCACATTAGCACCTGTTTGGCTGACTAATACAGCTGGGACCTTTGTAAAAGAATATACAATGATCATAATTGCAGGCATTAACTTCACATATTCCCCAACTGTAGTTACCATCTCTTATCTGTTCATTCTCATTGCCATCCTACCTATGCCCTCAGCAGAAGGGAGAGGAAGGCCTTCTCCACCTGTGGGTCCCATCTGACAATTGTCCTCATATTTTACGGGACCCTTATCTTCATGTATCGTAGGCGACCAACTGAGGAGTCTGTGGAGCAGAGGAAAATGGTGGCTGTGTTTTATATCACAGTGATCCCCAACCTGAATCCCATGAGCTACAGTCTGAGGAACAAGGATGTGAAAGAGGGCATGAGCAAAGTGATCAGCAAAACACGTTGAACAAAACAAAACTGAGTTGATTTTGTCTTCTATGCTTCAATAATATTTGCAGTCAACACATTATTGTCTAGGACATAGGAAAGTTAGGCTAAAGGCTTGTGTTTTCAAAAAGAGACCCAAATTGAGAGAAAACATAGTAGTTTGACTCATTCTTGCTGATATAATTAGTGAGGATTAATTAATACTACTGAATGGTACAATTGAAAGTGGTTAAAATGGGAAATATTGAGTTGCATAAATTTACAACAATAAAAAGTTAAAAAAAAAAAGGTAATGGAAAAGGTGTTCAAATACTAAGCTAAAATCAAAAGACTTTTTGTTATTAAAAACGTAGTCAATGAATTTTCGAATTAGTTATACATTTGCCTATTTAGAGGGTAATTTTTGGTGGAAAAATTAACATATTTAATTATGTTTCATAACATGATATAAAAAAATTGCGGGGTGAGGTATAACTCTTCAGAGAGTTCCACTTTCAGAATAACAAAACATACATTTAGTTATTTTTCCATGTCTTGGTGTTTCCTAAGAGATATATTATGGTAAGTATGTCTCTTTACAGATTGCAGTAACTACAATGTTTTAACCATAAGGATGTCAGATTGTGCATTTCTCATCTGCTCTAGCCAAACTGGTTTTGACCTGCAGGCTGATGAAATCATGGGTAGAATTAGTAGATATCTGTGTCATTATAAAAACATGGCTTTCTAGGCTTTGCTAACAAATTAAATTGATTAGTTCAGAATGTGTTGCACATCCAGGACTAAGATATGGTACCTAATTTCTTTGGTTATTTTTATATTTGAAAGAAAAAAAATATTTGTTGTGAACAGTAATTTTGTGCCATGATAATATTAATATATTTTTCCATCCCTTGTACCTAATTTCTTAAAGTACAATCTTGAGGTACACTACAGTTCCTTAAAGTTTATATGACCTCAAATCAATCAATCAGTAAATCAATCAATCACTTTTGGTTTTGGGGCAGATAATAAATAGATAATGAAATGTAATTAACATGTTTATAATTGCCCAGTAAGTAATTACAAATTTCTCTTCAATGATGCATATATAAAACTAGATTGGTGCAATGTGAGAAGAAACATTCTTCTTCAAGCTTTGTTGAATTTTTATTTTCCTCAAGGAAAACCAGTAATATATGTTCTCATTTCCACACACACACTTATACATATAGCAAAGACAATCTTTTGAAAACAATTTGTAAATTCAAATGAATTTCTAATTTAGATTAAATTGCAATATTACATTGTCTATAGTTGCAAAATTTAAAACCACAAAGGACCTTAAGAACTAACTTATTTAATGTTACTTGGTGGAAAAATTAAAAGTAATTTATTTTGGCATTAAAACAAGTTACTTGCCATTTATTCGGAATCATTGACATATATCAAACTAAGTACTGATTATGAATATCTTTCAAAATATAATTTTAAGGCATTTTAAAACTTTGTAGTATGTTGGTTGGTAGATTTAGATCATCTTCATTTCCTTATTTATCAAAGATGAAATACTTCCTACTAACCTTTTTTGAGAGTCAGTGTTATATGAGGAATAATGATGCCAGGGTCTGTGATTAAATCATGTTACTTTTTGAGTTTTCAAATTTCAAATTAATCTGTGGGTGATCTTGGACAAGTCACTTGCATCACATCCAATTTTGTCGATTGTAGTCTCTAATCTCAAAGATCTCTCTGATTTATAATATCCTTGGGTATAGATTCTTTTGGCAGAGCTTAAAGTGATTTTACCATCTGCTGAAAATTCAAAATACTTCTGCAAAATATATTTTTAAATTGATAGCATTGTTATAATTATTTTTACAGCTATCATCTTAATTATATTTAGGCATCCCCAACCTCTACCTATGGAACCCCTTTATCTCTCCCTCAGCCTCTCTGTCTTGTCTTTCTCTCTCTGACTCTCAGTCTTTCTCTTTATCTCTCTCAACCATACATGCACGCATGCACACAGACACATATTTTCTTCCTTTCAAATTTAGATTTTCTTGAGAGAGTAAGTATTAAGTCATAATACTCTGATGCAATGAGTTCACCTGATAGATTGTCTCTTAATAGATGGGCAGGAACTCAGCGGTTCAGAGCACTTAGACATTGAGTGATGCAAAAGAAGCTTTACCTGAACACAGTTCTGCCCATAGTTTCCCAGACCAAATAAAGGCAGTACATAGTTTAGATTTAGTGAACAACCTAGGTTGCCAATCTTGTTCTTTCTCTTGCTCACTTTGTAAACTTGTTAAAAAAATGTAAGCTCATATTTACTTTATAAAATTCATATTTTATTCTTCAACATGTGGATAATATTAGTTCATAGACCTATTAATCCACCAACTCCATAGAGGTGGCAGATTAATACTTGTAAAATGCTTAGAGCTATAACTACACAAATGAGTCCATTTTTTTTAGTGCTTCATATGTCACTGACACTGGGCTGAAAGTTATCCCTTAATTATCTCACAACCACATAACAGGGCAGAATTTTGCCATTCCACAAGTGAGTGAATTGAAGCTCAGAATTATGTCATTTGTCCATGGTCACAATGTTAAGGTCGTAGAGCCAAAGTTTGATTTCAGAGCTGTTTCATGTCAAATGCCATGTACTACTACATCCCAGATAAGTATGAACGTAGACGGATAAATTCTTTATAATACAATCTATTACTTCACCTGTGATTTCTACTCGAATTCATTCTCCCCAAATGTTGTGAGATGATCCATACTTATGAGACATCTGTCATCTGTCAAAATTACTTCACAATGCATAGCACATAAATTGCTGAGATCATTTATCCTGAAAGATGTTGCTTAGTAGAGACAGAAACACAGGAAAGAAAGAACATGATACTAACCAAGCATATTTTCTTGAGATGCATGGTTCCCAAGTGTCATTATAAGAGGACAGAACCCATTTGAAAGTAGTAGACAGATAATAGCATGATGCCAAGAATTTTGATCTCTTCATTTTATTATAAGAATTATTATTCCATTTAATGCCTCTTCCTTTATCTTACCCCTGAGATATTTCTAAAATTTTAGTTATTATTCCTTTCATAATTATATGAATTGTTCCTTAGGGAGATGCTCCCATTTTCAAGACTCTAATTTAAATGTTGAGAAATTACTCATTTGCTGTTCTCCTCTGTTGAAGGTAAGCCTGCAAGTTCTAATCTCTGCAATTCCAGTAATTTTAATCCCTATTTGAAAAGAAGATGAAGACTTTATCCATATGTTTGTTTGTTAATGCAGTATTTTACTGTGTGAAGTTATATTTCTGGTACATTTTCATATTTTTATCTGTAGCATATTCAAAACTACTTAAGAATGAGATCATTATAATGGGTATTTACAAAATTTTTCCTTTATTTTTTTTCTTTCACTGTTCTTTACAGCTAAAGACCATTGATTTTTACATTGCTGTTTTAAAATATGTGTGAAAAGATTGGGAAATATTGTGTCAGTAGGAATGTTTAGATGAGTGATTGTTCTTCACAGTTTTTCTCCAAGAGGAATTCCCAAATTGTTAATACTAATGTTTGTATTTTCACATTTTATATTCCATACTCCTGAATGTCTAGATAGATAATATAATGTGTAATATGTAATAAAAAGTACTTAGTTATCTGGTATTAGGTTGTTGGTATCACCTAACTTTGGAGAGAATGGGGAAGCAATGTTCTACTACATCTGTAGCCCAGCCTGCAATGGGGAGAATCATGCAAAACTCAGCTAGTCCATCAGGGGCAAAGTATCAAAAAGATAACTTTCTTCTATCTGGAAGGGCAATCAAACTGAATTTTAAATTAAAATAACTAGAATAATAGAATAGTTTTTTTAAAAGCCTTCTATATGAGTTGGTGAAATTTATAACCCAAGAGTCAGCTTATTGGTTTGCATCTCAATCCTATCAATTCTGCCTGATTCAGGGAAGCTCTTGATCTCTCAGTGCTTCAGTTTCCTCATTTGTCAAATGGAGATGTTAATAGAACCTGTTTCATAGCACCTTTGCTGGCAAAGGGCTTAGAATGCAGTCAGTAAGTTATCTATTGTTAATATTATAAAGCTGTTACTGCTACTAGAAAAATTATTTCTTAGTTTTAAAGTATTGCAATTTTTAATGTATTATATCAAGCTGATCTAAAGATCAGAAAGCTTTGAAAAATTGTATTTATGATTACTCCTGAATATCTGTTTTTTATATGTATATAATGATTATGCTAGGTAGCATAAGGGGTTCCAAGGTGAATGAGACACACTCTATTCCCAGAGAGCAAATGATTATTTGTAAAGGAAGAGTAATTCACACACCACACAGGAACTGAAACAAAATTAGAGAATGGGTTGGAATACTGATCTTCTTTTATGGAAGATACTATTACCTTGTATTTCTAAGATTCTTAATATTTTATATAATATGTTATACTTAAAACTGTATAGTGGTACCATTAACCCAATCCAAGCTCTGTCAATTAGAGAATCATGGGTTCATGCTACCAAGGTCAGGAGTTTTTACATAGGAAAGTCCATGACCTTAGCTCTATTTCCATAGTCTACAGCTCTCTTCTGGCTATTTCCACAGTTAAACCAAAACAGAGAAGCTAAACTTATGGAAATCTGTAATAAGGAGAAACTTAGATCAGACCTAAAACTTCAGTGCTTTTAATGTTATATATCTAATTCATTTTAAACACAGTATGTTTATTTCTCATATTAAGTATTTTAAGGATAAAAAAGAGATTAACTTCCTAAGTGTACCCTGCTACTAAGTGAAGCATCCATGATATGATCATAAAGTTCATAAACTTTTTAATACAAAAGGAATCTTTCTAGCAATGCTCTTTTGGAACATGCCAAGCTAACATTTCTTCTTTTGAACCTACCCTCCTTCTTCCCCCATATTTACACATAGCTTCCTACTTCACACCAGCTCAAAAGCTACCTCTTTGGAAAAATTTTCTTTGGCTACTCTTTCTGCCTCTTCTCCCTCTTATTCCCTATATTATTTACATGCTAAACTTTTGTCACATTTGTTCCTAATTTCAAAAATATCACATTTGTTTACTTGTTTATTTCTCTTCAATAAGAATGAATTATTATTATAGCTGGAATTTTGTATATCTTGTTCACCTTCACATTTCCAGAATTTAGATTAGTTTGGAATATAATCTAACAACTATATCTGACATATGTTAGCTGTCCTTGATGTTTGTAGAATAAGTAAATGAAACCAATTATAAACAAAGCCTCATTTATATATCACTGAGTGTTAAGCACTCAAACACTATTATTATGGAGAGCTAAAATTCCCAGCATAGTCCTAATCCTACAGATACTTCCTTAAGCACCAAGACACACTTTTGCTTCTTGCAAGAAGCCAACTGGGGAAAGTAATGTTTGGAAATATTTTCTTTGTAGTGACATTAAATTGGGGGTTGAATGGTTAGGGGTGGTATTGTTTCCGCAAACTAGTGGAGTCTGAAATGAGCCACTGTAATTAATAAAACACATCACTGAAGTGTTACCTCAGGATATTTATCTATTGTTACATTTTGATAGTGATGCTTAGTGATAGTACACTTAGAGGTTATTTGTCTGAGATTACTAAATATACAGAAAGCACTTATGCTGTTAGTTTCCTCTTACCTCACCCCTGCAGATGGTAGCAATAAAATATGAATACTGTATAGCAAAGTAAAATAAAATATGAGGTAGAATCTCTTATTTGGAAAGCATATGATAAAATACTTTAGCATAAGGTAGGATAACTATGTCAATAACTAGATTGTAAGGCCAACATATAAATCCATTGTCCTATAAAATTATACAGGAAGTGCTTACTTTCCAAAGGATGTAAAAATGGATAATATTACATGTATTTGCATTTTTGTTGACATTGAGAGTCCCTACGATACATGGAAACAGTATTTGATGGAGTGTCAAAAAACTCCCCTTGTTTCCTTCCCTGTTTTTTGCTAATTGGCTAGCCGACCTTGGGTTTCTATTTTAACATTTCTGGGTCTCAAATTTCTTTTCTATTAAATAATCTATTGTAATTGCTTTAGACATTCTTTTGCAACTCTCAGTCTGACTTTTTTCATGTTTATGCTCTCTGATTTGAAGGTATGCCTATCATCATAATCTGGCAAAGATATAATTCCTAATTCTAGTACTATATATTTTAGTAATGAATATAATCTGTTTTACAGATAAGAAACTAGAAAAAAATGGTAATTGTATGACCTATTGAAGGTAACAATTATGCCTATATTATTTTTCTCCTGAACGTTATAGAAAATCTCCATTGTTTTCTAAATGATTTGAATTAGAATAAGGATAAATGAGACTCAAATATTTCAGCAATGAAAAAAAACTCTTCATTTTTGTCTTTCTCCCTAGGCAATATAGACTGGGTCTATGCCAGACAATATCAAATTTCACAGATGTGGCAGAATTTATTCTACTGGGGTTGACCAGTCACCAGGAGCTACAGGTTCTTTTTTTCTGGTCTTCCTAGTAGTTTATTTGGTCACTCTGTTAGGAAACATTGGGATGATCATTTTGATCAACATCAGTCCCCAGCTTCAGAGTCCCATGTAATTTCTCTTGAGTCATTTGTCTTTTGTAGATATATTGTTCTCATCCAATGTGATCCCCAAAATGCTGGAAACTTATTATCAAAGACAAAAACCATTTCCTATGTGGGGTGTTTGGTGCAATGTTACTTTTTCATTGCCCTAGTTCATGTGGAAGTCTACATCTTGGCAGTGATGGCCTTTGATCACTATATGGCCATCTGAAACCCTTTGTTTTATGGAAGCAAAATGTCTAGGATGTCTGTGTTCGACTCATCTCAGGATCTTACGTCTATGGTTTCTCTATTAGTCTAATATGCACATTGTGGACGTATGGCTTTAAGATCGCCTGTGCGGGAGTCCACATCAAAGAATACAAGATGATTGTCATTGCTGGCATTAACTTCACATATTCCCTTGCGGTGGTCTTAAACTCCTACACCCACATTGTAGTAGCTGTGCTACATATGCGCTCTGCTGATGGGAGGAAGAAGGCCTTCTCCACCTGTGGGTCCCACTTGACAGCTGTCACCATATTCATGTCTCTTAGGGGGTCAACTGAGGGGTCTCTGGAATAGGGGAAAATGGTTGTTGTGTTTTATACCACAGTGATTCCCATGCTAAATTCCATGATCTACAGTCTAAGGAACAAAGATGTGAAAGAGGCAGTCAACAAAGCAATCATCAAGACAAACTTGGGGCAGTGAAACTGCAATATATATTATTGTGGTATATGGTGAATATTATTAATAACAAGGTATGAGTGTCCTTTTTCACAAAGGATTTTCTGTAGGCAACTCTTGCTTACACTAATAGGTTCAGTCTAACACCATGATGCCTTATACAAAGAATGGACTCTAATGACTCAGTAAGCTTTATTCTACATATGCAATAATTTTATTACACCTGACATTGTTTTAATAGTTATAATAAAACTAGTGCCTTTTGGGGGCCAAGATGGCGTTAGTGTAGGAAGGCACACACTGCAAGCTCCCAGAGCAAGGCGGATTGTGGAAAGGGTCCTGCCCAGGGGTCTGTGCTGTGCACGTGTGGAGTAAGAAACTTGGGACATCTATCTGGGTGGATCAATGGCGTGGATGGAACAGTAGAGATTCTTGAGTTTTACGCCTGCCAGTAGTGGTTGGCATGGATGGCTGAGCCCCGCGGTTAGGGAGAAAAAATAATAATAATAAAATGGCCACTTAGAGCTGTGAGCAGGGTGAAAAAGTTTTATTTTCTGAGGATCTGGCTGCCTGGCGCCCCTTGGACGTTGTGTGAACAGAACAGCCGGAGCTAATCGGTACCTGGTAAACTGGTGGGGGGATTCTGTTCAGGGAGGGAGCTGATTTGCCTAGCTGCCCAGGGATAAGACCCATGCCACCGCAGAGTCAGGAGGAAGGGATATTCTTCAAAAGAGGGAAGGTTCTGTTGGAGGACAGGGAAGGGTATATTTTATTTTTTGACATTGATCTGGCTGCCTGCACCACCCCATAGCTTTGGGGAGCAAATAAGCCGACCTGAAGCAGCATCAGTCGGAGAGCAGAAGCAAATCTGCAGTCAAACTGATTTACATAGCAAACCGGTGACGATGGTGTTTGCCTCCAGAAGGGGTGGAATCGGCCGTCTTTAGCACTCTGCACTCACTAACATCAGAGCTAAAGCTATCCTGGGGAGTCCAGGAAGTGGGATGTGCTTGATTAATTTCCATGAGACCATCTATGGTCCTTCCATAAGAGGGTTGGTCTAGAGGAGGAATTATTTTGGGTCCTATATTTAGCTAAAAAAATAAAAATAAAAATAAAAAGTGAGAAGGTCACTTCAATAAATGAAAAATAAATTATTTTTAATTTAGTTTAATAGCTAAAAGCTGCTTCAAGACCTGCATATAGAACCCTGTGAGGAAATTGATTGATAAACACAAATAAGCAGAGAGGATCCACGTTGACCCTATGGGAATCACTGACCTCCTTAGCTCTGTTTGACTGCTTGCCTGTGTGAGTCTTTGGTTTCTCTCTGTTTCTTTCTGGTCTCTTGCTTTTCTTTCCTCTTTCCTCACTCCTTTCTTTTTTCTTTCATTTTTTTAAAATTAGGTGCTGCTAGCTTGTTGCTTCTTTGCTGTGCTTCTTCTTCAGTAATTTCACACTCGCTGTCTATATTGATTCTGTATTACAAACTATCACTTATCCTTCCTTCATTTTTCTGCCTTCTGCTTTCTGTTGTGGCTCTTCGATACAACATTTCATCATAGGCCCATAACTTAAGGATGTCAATTTCTATTCTATATATTTGTTTTCTTCTTCTTTTTTAAATTAGTATTAACTTTTTCCTTTCAGCCATTTCTTTACTATTTCTCTCCCTTCTCATAATTCTAGCCTTCCAAATCACTATATATATATATATTCCTCCACTTGCTTTCCTAGTCCATTGTTGGCACACCACTTTTTTTCCTATTACTCTACACTGCCTACACAATTTAAATATTCATCTTATTAAGTCTCATTTTGCCCCTCTTCTAACTTCTATCAATGTTATATTATCATTCTGCCTTCCTTACATCTTTTGATTCCTCTGGCCCTAATCTTTTACCTTCAAGGGAACATAGAAAGAAATAAGGAAATAAAATACTAAGAAAAACTGCCAAAGAGAAAACTTAACTCACATGCAGAACTACCACTTAAATAAAACTCTAGAGCATAGAGAAAAGCTAATCAACTGAACAAACCCATCAAGATAATATGATGCCCAGAGGGCAACAAAAAAATACAAATGACTCTGAGAAATAGGAAAACATGGATCAGTCCAATGAACAAAATAAAAAGCAGGAAGTGATGCAGAACATTGAACAACTAATCAAAGGTATCCAAACAAATATCATGGACCAACTTAAAGTACTGAAGGAAGAGATTAAGGATCTAAAGAAGACACAGGGAGAACATAATGAAGAAATTGCAAACATGCCTAAAAAGGTAATGGAAATGATGGTGAACAATGGCACAAGCCAAGAAATAAAAAAGATGCTGGATTCACATAACAGCAGATTTGAACAGGCAGAGGAAATAATTAGTGATATGGAAGACAATATAGCTGAAATCAAAGAGATTGTAGAACAGATAGACAAAAAGATAGAAAAAATCCAACATGGACTCAGGGAATTAACCAATAAGACAAAACGTACAAACATATGCATTATGGGCATCCCAGAAGGAGAAGAGAAGGGAAAGGTGACAGAAGGAGTGTTGAAGGAAATAATGGCTGAAAACTTCCCAACTCTATTGAGAGAGATGGATGTGCAGATCCAGGAAGCACAGTGCAACCCAAATAGTATAAATCCCAACAGGCCAACTCCAAGACATATACTTGTCAAAATGTCCAATGCTCAAGACAAAGAGAAAATACTCAAGGCAGCAGAAGAAAAGAGAACCATCACATACAAGGGAAGCACAATATGATTAAGTGCTGATTTCTCAGCAGAAACCATGGAGGCAAGAAGACAGTGGTATGGCATAGTCAAAATACTAAAAGAAAAAAAACTTCCAGCCATGAATTCTCTATCCAGCAAAATTGGCATTCAAAAATGATGGAGAGTTCAAAATATTCACAGATAAACAGAAATTAAGACAGTATGTCAAGAAGAAACAAGCACTTCAAGAAATACTAAAGGAATCTCTACAAGTCAAAAAGAAAAAACAAGGGAGAGAGAATTGGAGGAGAGTTTAAAAACAACTGAAAAGACAAAAAGAGGAACAAAACAACATATGACATACATTAACCCAAAGAAAAAATGGCTGAAGTAAGACATTCGTTACGAGTAAAAACATTGAATATTAATGGATTAAATTCACCAATCACAAGACACAGATTGGCAGAATGGATGAGAAAATATGATCCATCTATATGCTGTTTACAAGAAACACACCTTCAACCCAGGGATTCAAGGAAGCTGAAAGTGAATGGCTGGAAAACCATTTTACAAGTTAACAATAGCCAAAAAAGGGCAGGAGTAGCTATTCTAATATCAGACAAAATAGAGTTTAAATGCAAAACTATTGTAAGAGACAAAGATGGACACTACATATTAGTAAAAGGAGTCCACTGAAGAAGAGAGAACAATCATCAACATTTATGCACCTAACCGGGGTGCCTCAAAATATGTGCGGCAAACTCTGGAATAACTGAGAGGAGAAATAAATGCCTCTAAAATTATAGCAGGGGACTTCAACACACCACTATCATCATTAGACAGAACAGCTAGACAGAGAATCAATAAAGAAACTAAGGCACTCAACAGTACATTAGAAGACCTGACCTTAATAGACATATACATAACACTACACCTAAATACAGTGGGATTTACATTCTTCTCGCGTGCACATGGAACATACTCCAAAATAGACCACATGCTAGGCCACAGAACATCTCAATGAATTCAGAAAGATTGAGATTATACAAAGTAATTTCTCTGACGTAATGAAGTTGGAAATAACTAAGGGCCAGAGAAACAGGTTAGACAAAAGGATATGGAAGTTAAACAACACGCTCTTAGACAAACAGTGGGTCAAAGAGGAAATCTCAAAGAAATAAGTAACTACCTTGAAACTAATGAAAATGACAACACAACATATCGAAACCTATGGGATGTAGCGAAAACAGTCCTGAGAGGGAAGTTCATAGTCATAAATTCATATATTAAAAAAGAAGAAAGAGCTAAAATTGAAGACCTAACTGCACACCTGGAGGAATTGGAAAAACAACAACTAAGTAAACTGAAAGGAAGCAGAAAGAAGGAAATAACAACGATTAGAGCAGAACTAAATGAAATAGAGAAAAAGAAAGCACTGGAAACAATAAACAAAACCAAAAGTTGGTTCTTGGAGAATATCAATAAAATTGACAAACCCTTAGCCAGACTAACAAAGAAAAAGAGAGAACAGATGCAAATACATAAAATAAGGAATGAGCAAGGGGGTATCACTACTGACCCCACAGAAATAAAAAGCATCATAAGAGGATACTTTGAAAAATTATATGCCAACAAGAATGATAATTTAGAGGAAACGGACAAGTTTCTAGAAACCCACAAACAGCCTACATTGAAGAAAGAAGGAATAGATTAACTCAACAGTCCAATTACAAGTAAAAACATAGACTCAGTCATCAAAAACCTGCCAACTTAGAAGTGTCCAGGACCAGAAGGCTTCACAGCTGAATTCTACCAAACATTCCGGAAAGGGCTAACACCAATTCTACTTAAACTCTTCCAAAAAATAGAAGTAGAAGGAATATTGCCTAACTCATTCTATGATGCCAACATTACCCTAATACCAAAACCAAATAAAGATACCACAGGAAAGGAAAATTACAGACCAATTTCTCTAATGAACCTAGATGCTAAAATCCTTAACAAAATACTTGCTAATCGCATTCAACAACATATCAAAAGGATTATACACCATGACCAAGTTGGTTTCATCCCTGGTATGCAAGGATGGTTCAATATAAGAAAATCAATCAATGTAATATGCCACATAAACAGATTGAAAGAAAAAAATCACATGATCATCTCTGTAGATGCAGAAAAAGCATTTGACAAAATACAGCACTCTTTCCTCATAAAAACACTACAAAAGATAGGAATAGGTGGAAACTTTCTGAAAATGATAAAATGTATATATGAAAAACCCAAAGGTAACATCATTTTCAATGTTGAAGTCCTAAAAGCCTTCCCTCTGAGATCGGGATATAGACAAGAATGCCCACTATCACCACTCCTATTTAACATTGTCTTAGAAGTATTTGCATGAGCACTGAGACAAGAAAAGGATGTAAAAGGCATCCAGATTGGAAAAGAAGAAGTAAAAATTTCATTATTGGCAGATGACATGATCCTATACATAGAAAGCCCTGAGAAATGCACAGCAAGGTTTCTAGAACTTATAAAGGAGTTCAGTAATGTTGCAGGATATAAGATCAAAGCTCAAAAATTAGTAGCATTTCTGTACACCAATAACGAGCAAACTGAGGAAGAAATCAGGAAAAAAATACCATTTACAATAGTAACTAAAAGAATCAAATACCTAGGAATAAATTTTTAAAGATGTAAAGGACTTATATACAGAAAACTACACAACACTGTTAAAGGAAATCAAAGAAGACTTAAATAAATGGAAAAATATTCCCTGTTCATGGATAGGAAGACTAAACATCATCAAGATGTTTATCCTACACAAACTAATCTACAGATTTAATGCAATCCCAATAAAAGTCAACAGTGTATTTTTTAAGGAACTGGAAAAACTAACCACAAAATATATTTGGAGAGGCAAGAGGCCCTGAATTGCCAAAGATATATTGAAAAGAAAAATGAAGTTGGAGGTATCACACTACCTGACTTTAAAACATACTACAAAGCTACAGTGATCAAAGCTGCATGGTATTGGCACAAGGATAGACCCACTGACCAATGGAACCGAATTGAGAGTTCTGATATAGATCCTCACATATACAGTTATCTGATATTTGACAAGGCCATGAAGCTCACTCAGTTGAGAGAGAATGGCCTCTTTAACAAGTGGTGCTTGGAGAACTGGATATCCATATCCAAAAGAATGAGAGAAAAATACCATCTTACACCTTATACAAAAATCAACTCAAGGTGGATCAAAGATCTAAATATAAGAGCCAAAACCATAAAGACCTTGGAAGATAATGTAGGGAAGCATCTACAAGACCTTGTAATATTAAATGGTTTCATGTACTTCCCAGCCAAAGCACGAGCAGCAAGAGAAACAATTGATAAATGGGATCTTGTCAAAATTAAAAACTTCTGCAACTCAAAGGATGTTATTAAGAAAATAAAAAGGCAGCCTACCCAATGGGAGAAAATATTTGGCAACCATATATCTGATAGGAGCCTAATATCCTGCATATATAAAAAATCCTACACCTTGAAAATAAAAGGACAAACAACCCATTTAAAAAATGGGCAAGTGACCTAAAAAGACACTTCTCCAAGGAAGAAATACAAATGGCTAAAAAGCACATGAAAAAGTGCTCAACATCGCTTGCTATCAGGGAAATGCAAATCAAAACTACAATGAGATACCATCTTACACCCATCAGAATGGAAGCTATTAAAAAAACAGGAGACACTAAATGTTGGAGAGGATGTGGAGGAATAGGAACCCCCATCCACTGCTGGTGGGACTGCGGTATGGTACAGCCACTGTGGATGACAGTTTGGCGGGTCCTCAGAAAACTAACAATAGATCTTCCTTATGATCCAGCAATTCCACTGCTGGGTATATACCCAGAAGTACTGAAAGCAAAGACACAAACAGATATATGCACACCAACGTTCACAGCGGCATTGTTCACCTTTGCCAAAAGTTTGAATCAGCCCCGGTGCCCATCAACAGACGAATGGATAAGCCAAATGCGGTACATACATACAATGGAATATTACTCAGCTGTAAGAAGGAATAAAGTGCTAACACATGGAATAACGTGGATGAATCTTGAAGACCTTATGTTGAGTGAAGCAAGCCAGACACTGAACAATGAACAGTATATGACCTCACTGATCTGAACTTAGGAAAGTGAGCAGTCTCTGAGAACCATTGTCTGAAAGATAGGTTAAGAAGGGAGAGTAAGAAAAGAGCAGGCTTTGAGCCATAATCCACATGGACATAGTCTATGGTAAGGGATAGAGTGTAGTTGCATGTTTGGGTATGGGGCAGATGGGTGGTGGTGTGCCTGGGTTTGGTTGTGCAGTGCTGGCGGGTGGGTGGATTAGGAAGGGCAGTTTCAAATTCCCAGGGCATGTAACGTGAATCTTAACATTCCATGGGTTGGGATAGGGTGGTGTCATGTGTCCTGGGGGACTGGAGGCAAGGGAACAGTCAAATTCTAATGGGGGGGAAGCGGCTGTGGCTCAATCAGTAGGGCTCCCGTTTACCATATGGGAGGCCCCGGGTTCAGTTCCTGGGGCCTCCTGGTGAAGGCAAAGCCCACCCGTGTGGCGTGGTTAGCTGACCTAGTGAGCACAAGCAGCAAGGGGGGGATAAATGAATAAAAAAAAAAATTCTAATGGGGTGTTTGGTGGTCATGGGAAAGATTTTTCATTACCTTACAGTAATAGATACAGGACATGGTAAATATCATCAAAATTATTAAACTGTATCATCTAAATTTTAAACTATACTGTAAATCATTGACAATGTTTAGTTGCTATATTTTGCTATCTGTATAACAGTTATAACAATGCTAACAGCCAAAAAAAAGGAAGGGTTAATATGGGGTGAGGAAGGGGTGTGGTTTGGAATCTGGGAGTCTCTGGTACTCTGTGTGTGACTTTTCTGTGACCTAAAACTTCTTTGAAAATTAAATGAAAATTTGGGAGACAATTGGGATTGAGAGGGGGAAGGTGTCACGGCACACAGGACATCCAATAACACAGTTATACAAGGGAAAAAGGAATATATATATATACATATATATATTTTTAAGGCATTTCTTTTGCTTTTTCCCCAATTTTTGGAGGTCCCAATCTGCTAATTATATTTTGTTATGTTTTGTTTTTTTGTTTGATTATTTGTTTATTTGCTGTGTTTTTTTTTTTCCTGAGTTTCCTTATATTTGTCTCTTGCATGTAAGCCTAACTTTGTTGTTTCTTTTTCCTATTAAGTGTATTTGATTATCTTATGGACTACATGTTCATGGAGGATTTGGATCACAGAAGGGTTACAATGGGTACTGCAGGGGATTATTGGTGGGGGGTGTCTGGGAGAGGGAATTCATGGGAGTTAGTTTATCCAAATATACATGAAAGACATACAAAATTGTTCAAAAGATCAAAAGGTAGGGCATGGTCGCGATGGGTGGACAATCACACAATAAATGAGGGAATCTGAATTCCTAGCCTGGAGAACCCTGCCACAGTCTCCAAGAAAGCAGCAATAGTCTTCTGAGTGCAGGGACAGTGTCTGTCCAAAGAGAATGACTCACTGATGAGTTCTTTTTATTGATGACTACCCTTGTGAGCCTTTGCTCTTGTAACTGAGACTTAGCTTGCTGTTGTGGGGTACCTAAGGGTTGCCACCTGAAAGCCTCCTTGTTGCTCAAATGTGGCCTCTCTCTAAGCCAAACTCAGCATATGAATGCATTACATTCCCCCCAACGTGGAACATGACTCCCGGGGATGAGCCTCCCTGGCAATGAGGGATTAATACCAAGTGCCAACTGGCAACACAACTGGAAAAAGACCTTGAATAAAAGGGGAAAAAGGTAAAGACAAATGATTTCAAGTGGCTAAGAGACTTCAAAGAGAGACAGGAGGTCATCCCAGAGGCAACTCTATGCACACCTCAGTAGGAGCTCATAGCACACCAAAGTGCCTATCACCCGATACAGAGGTGCTCCTGAGAGCTCTGGAGACACCCAGGTCCTATATCAGGGGCGATAGCCCCAGAGACTGACGCCTTATCAGTGGGCTCTATTTTGGAATCTGTGCTCCTGAAAGTGACAGAATTGGACTCAAATAAGTCCTCCCTGCACATGGTTCATCAGTCCCTTCTATTCAAACCTATATGTGATGCTGGAGTTTTTAGGTATACTTCCAGAGACTGGAGCCTCTGGCCTACCTAAGTGCCAGGTGTATGTGGAATTTCTTTGGAGCTGCAGCTCCTACCCTACAGCTCAATGGACTCATCCAAGTCACCTGGTGAGGAGACAATGATGGGCAAAGGCTAGCACAGGGAATGGAGAGGGCCTGCATCTGCAGGCAGGATCATCCCACCCACCATATCCATGGGATATAAGTCCTCTCTCACTTGGATGTGGAGCGGACATCACCATCCCAGTCCCCTCAGGATTTGGGGAAGAACTATAGGCTAGAGTGGACTTGATGGTATTCTGTTGTACACATATGGAGATTCTAGCAATGGAAGAAATTATAACATTGAGGTGGAGCCAGTGGCACTTGACACTTTTGGGGCAGTGAGGGGATGTGCAGTTGAAATACAGGGGCTTCTTTGGGATTTGGAGGTTGTCCTGAGTACCGTTGTGGCAACTGATGTAGGCCATTTTAAATCAGCACAAACCACTCAGAACTGTATGGGAAAGAGTGTGGTCTATGATGTGAACTGTGGTCTATGGTTGGTGGCAAGGCCCCAGGATGTGTAAGTCCATTGAGGGTGGTGGGCCACACTTATTCGAGATGTTTGTGTGGGATGTGGTGGGAGGTGTGGGAGGTGGGCAACATAGGAATCCCGGTGGGTTCTGTGTGATATTTTAGGAATCTAAGCACCTCTTAAAATATATATATATATAAATAACATTTTTGTAAGCAAATGCACATATATGCACATAAATTTATATACCATTTTACAAATATTGGTATGTATTGTGAAAATTTTGATTTTTACCCACAATAAAAAATAAATTAATTAAAAAAAAAACTAGTGCCTTAATACAATCATAACACTTGTCCTCAGTATGCAATGTTTGTTAGCAAACAATGTTTGTGTTGTAATTATTTGTTTTTCCCACCCTTTGACCTTGTGCATCATTTGTTTTCTGTGTCTAACTGATTATACTTTTATTTAATTATCACACTGATCTGAGCAGTGCAAAGATATTCATGTGGAGCAGGAAAATTAACTTATTTATTCTAACATAATATAGTTATATTTAAATGTAAGTCTGAGCTGGTAATGAAATGGACTTTGTGGACCAGCCTTGTCCTGTTAAACCCCCATCCCTTGTTTTTATTATTGGGATAGTTTAGAATAAGGGATCTACATCAGAATGCCTGAGTTGCGATGTTGTTTTAACAATTCTTAACTATTTATTCGTGAACTTTTTAGTTAAGTTTTCTGTTGCTAAGTTTTGTTATCTGTAAAATGGAGACGAGATTACTATCCTCCTTAGAAGGTTTTGATGAGGAATAAATGTTAATAAAATACTGTTTGGCACATAGCTGGCTCACAGGAAATTCTGGGCATCATTTTTATTATTTTTAAGTATATCAATTTTTCCTCCCTACCCAAATATATATATATGTAATATTTATAGTAACTCTACTTCATCCTTTCTATTGATAATCATGTTTTGTCGAGTAAATTTTACTGATGGCTCTTTCTTTCTTGTCAATTTTATCTCTTTTACTTAATGCCATGAACTCCATTTCTATGAAAGTGCAATCATGTAACACTTTATATGTAATCAGGTAACACATATATGTAATCAGCATATATGAAGTAATGCTGAATTAAAGTAAAGATGGTCGTTTGCCTTATTTTGCGGAGTCTTACATCAGTACTCTACTGATTATAAGTGCCATTGCTTCACCTTTTGTTTGAGATCTCCTAAAGCTTGTGTTCAAGTTCAATTCTGATTATCTCTAACGCAGTCCATCCTAGTAGAGAGTGGATAAACTTACAGATTCTTCAAAGGAGATATTTGAAATCTGTGTTATTTCATGATACTGATATTTTTCTGGACATTTCTTTTACAATCATTATGGGAAGGAAACCAATATTTTGATATTCTTTTTCTTTGATAATCAAATTATTCTTTGATAATTGGAGCTTTCACATTTTATGAAAGACCCTCACAACAATGCTGTTATAATTTCTTGTCATAGACATAAATCTTTTTAAGATAATTCTGCTGGTACATGAAATCCATGTAAATCTTACTGCACAAAATCCATGTAAATCTTACTGCAATGTCTGATATGCTTCCTACATTATTCAATAAACTGAAGAATGAAATTAGCTTTGATTCCTGAGCTTTGTGAGCACCACTTACCTAGAATTTAATAATGTCAAAGCTACTGTGAATCTTTTGTCCACACTCAGAGGTGGTTTTTGAGAAGCTTATGTGATGGAATTCAGAGATATTACCCAAAAACAGTTTGCTAGGAAGTGGTAGAAAGGAAATTTGAACTCAAGACCATCAGACTCCAAATGCTAGCTTTTTTCTATTCTGCTATGATGTCTTATAATGAAATACAGACATGTTCTGATTTCTAGTCATGCCTAAGACTGACTCTTGGGCATTTTGGTGAGATGAGAGGAAAAATGACAGAAAGAATAAAAAAATAGAATCAGATCAGGGGATGAAAGTGGTTATATGTAACCCTGAAACACATTATCAACGTGTCTTCATTTTTTCTACTATCAACATGTCTGCATTTCTTGGGTCACTAGAACCATTCTAACACCTGTTACATTACATAGCTCATAGTAGAACAGTCATATCATTCAGCAAATTGATTAAATAAGCATCCATTTATCCTTCTACTTTTCTTATGAAATAGTTGTTTCACCTTAAAGTCATAGGCACCACTCCAAGTCTCTCACTGAAAACAAATATAATTGGAAAAGAGATGTTTTTTAGAAAAAAAAAATAGAGTGCTAGGTCATGAAACTCAGTAAAAGAGACTATAACCACACCTCCCACCACATCCCACACAAACATCTCCCACAAGTGTGGCCCACCACCCTCAATGGACTTACACATCCTGGGGCCTTGCCACCAACCATAGACCACAGTTCACATCGTAGACCACACTCTCTCCTACACATTTCTGAGTGGTGTGTGCTGATTTAAAATGGCCTACATCCATTGCCACAACGGTACTCAGGACAACCTCCAAATCCCAAAGAAGCCCCTGTATTTCTACTGCTCATCCCCTCCCTGCCCCCAAAGTGTCAAGTGGCCACTGGCTCCACCTCATTGTTATAATTTCTTCCATTGCTAGAATCACCATATATATAACATGGGAATCCCAGTGGGTTCCGTGTAATATTTTAGGTAATCTAAGCACCTCTTAAAATATATGTGTATATATATATATATTTATAAATAACATTTTTGTAAGCAAATACACATATATGCATATATATTTATATATCATTTTGCAAATGTTTGTATGTATTGTGAGAATTTTGATTTTTACCCATAATAAAAAAAAAAAAGAAAAAAAAAAAAGGCTGTTTTTTTTTTAAAGTCATTCAGTTTAAGAGCATTTTAATTCATAATTATTAGCACTGGGTAATACAGAAAAATGCCAGTTGGGAATGGAGCACATCACTGAGGGAGTTCTGTAGCAGGCCCAAGCTGCAATGCAAGCTGTGCTGCTAACTAGGATGTACAATGTAGTTAATCCAAATGTGCTGGCATATTACATGATGGGTAAAGATTCTGTGCAGGTATCTGTGAAGCTCCAATGGGTAAGTTTAAGCACAGATGCCTAAGATTCCAGAACAAGGCTATGTCATCTAATACAAAAAATTAACTTCCTTTTGAGAAATAGCTTCTGACATGCTACTGAGTCTTAGTAGATACACAGCATCTCAAAAGGGCCATGTGACCTTTTGATGATAAATAGATGTTTATGGATGCCATGAGTCCTACATTTTGGCTAAGGTAGAGACAATCACTGTGTAAGTGTTACATTAAGGTTAAAAGGCATAAATTTATTACATAAAGAGATGTTGGCTCAGATTCTCATGATATTTATCTCTTTTGTAACAAATAACCCTCAGCTAATGCCTTAAATTTACAGAGGTGGGGTATGGTCATTTTCTATGGCCTTGTTCCCAGACAGTCTTGTGTAATAAGTCAGACATAAGTTTAAACTTATTAAATAAAGCCCCATCAAGTGAGACCCTGAATGACAGTGACTAAATCCTTCCTGTGAGTAAAGCTTTGAGGAAGATACTTGATATTGTCTGTGTATAGAGCAAAACATGGCTAGAAGTATAGACAGATTGAATTCTGGGAGGAGATGAATAACTTGGTTTAATAGAACAAAACATCTGGAAGTTGGTAGACAGTGATCTGGGGAAGAATTATGTGGATGAACTTACGGATATGAACACATTGAATGCCAATCTTGGTGTCTAATGTTAATTCCTACCAAATAGAATCTACCACGAAGGAATTTTATAAGAATGAATTGGCCTCTGGATATCAGACGGGCTTACTTATTAATTGCCACCACATTAAAAATGTGCCATAAAATCATGGGACCAACAAAATAAAATGTGCTTTCTCTCACCAATGCTGATCTAACTACTGTCACCTTTCAGTGCTCAGCTTATCAGCAGCAAAGACAATCTCTAAGTCTTCAAATTGGAACCATTCCTCAGTAACACCAGCCAACAATATAATGGAATATGGATTTCATCAAATAAGTTCTGTTTTAGAGAGGGAAGTTATTTCTCCTTATGGTAATTACATAAATTCTTGATAAGGATGTGCCTTCTCTTCTTGCACTGCTTTTGTCAAAATAACAATTTGTGGTCTTACAGAAAGCTTTAATTATTGATGTTGTATTCCATATAGTGTTATTTGAGCAAAAGAAATGCATTTAAATCAATGGCAGTTACAACAATGGGCATGTGATTATGGGAGTAACCGATTTTATCTTGAATCCCATCACATAGAAACAGCTTCCCTAAAGTAAAGATTAATCTTACAAATGCTCAGTTAAGTCACCAACTTAGAGAAAATTCTTTGTAATTGGGTTGGGATATTGTCTTCCAGGTTAGGGTACTTAAATTGAGTCTGTGCCTGATAAATGGTGCTGTGTCTGCCATAGCTAGAATTTAAAGTACTGTGAATCAAGAGGTATAAGTAAAAGTGACACATCCATTCATCAAAACCAATGACTCATTGAGAAATTTGTACTTCCGATCTCTATAGCTTCAGGCTCTGTCAGCTTATTAGTCTGTCCCTAAAGGAACACTTCTGTAATGGGACAGAGTAGAGGTCTCATTGAACTGTAGACCTTAACTTTTACCTGGGCTCTTGCCAGTGGATCAGAAGAAATAGAAAAGAGTTACTTTATTGGTTGAGTAATAAACTCCAAATTTAGTGTTTCTACCATATATTGGAGACAGGAATGAATGTAACTAGAATTCAGGGGATTTACTGAGGCATATCATAACATTTCTATGCTCAGTGATAATGATAAATTTATAACTGCAACAATCACCACACAGTACAAGCAAGACATTGGAGGTCTTAGATTCCACAGTGAAGAGGATCTGGGTTATCCCAGTAAAAACACACAAATGAAAACAAAACAAAGAAAAAATAAAAACCTACCAAAATGTTGCTGAGGATAAGGCAAAGCTAGAATGGGTGGTGGAGGAGAGAGATGGTGATTGGAAATTAGAGCCATGTGATCTGCTGTGTCACAAGTCTGCTATTTTCTGAAGCCTGATGTTTCTGTATTTATTGTCCAGTGATATCTCATAAGGACAAGTAACAGTGTCTCTAAATGAAACCATGGTTAGCATGCAGTATATCAACTTTCATTTGCTTTGTCTATTTTCCTTCTTTTGATTTTAGTGCTTTAAAATCCAAGCTTCTCAGAGAATCTCCCAACTTTTTATGAAGCCATGTTCTTGACCACTCCAATCAAGTATAACTATATTTCAAAGCATATTTTTAACCTTGGTAGTTCTAATTTCCAACTTTATCCCTGGGCAAGTTTGTGCAAGACATTTATCAACTCCATGGTGCATGTTTCTCTTCCATAAAATGGAACATTGTATACCATTTTATAAACTTTAAAGATAACTTTGCACTTTTGGTGTATTTATAATTCTGTTTTAGCCTGGGTTCCTGGAAAAATCAAAGTCATAAGCAAAGTACAAATGGCTAAGTTTATTGGGAGACATAAATTTTTAGGATATTAAGAGTGAGGAAAAGTGATATATAGAAAGAAACATGTTAAAGGTCATATAGGAAAAAACCCAGAATTAATACACTCAATGGTGAAAGACTGAAAGCTTTCCCTTTAATATCAGGTACAAGACAAGGATGCCTACTGTCACCACTCTTATATAATATTGTACTGGAAGTTCTAGCTAGAGCAATTAGGCAAGAAATATAAATAACAGATATCCAAAATGGAATGGAAGAATTAAAACTTTTCCTATTTGCATATCAAATGATCCTGTATATAGATAATCCCCAAAAATCTACAGCAAAACCAATTCAGCAATTCAGGGACTTTGCAGATATGATTAAGTTTATAGATCCAGAGATGGGAGAGATTATCCTGAATTATCCCGGTAGGTCCAATCTTATTACATGTGCCATTAAAATAGGAGAGCTTTCCCAGCTAGAGTCAGAGAGATGCTGTAAAAGAAGCAGCAGAGGAGATTTGGAGTGTGATTAGAGCTCAATCTGCTGTTGCTGACTTCAAAGATGGAAGAAAGGTACCATGAGTCAAGTTGTGCAGGTGGCCTCTAGAACATGGGAAACAACCCTCTGCTGATAACCAGCATGGAAAAGGGTATCTCAGTCCTCTAACCACAAGAAACTGAATTCTACCAACAATGTGAATGAATAAGGGAATTCATTTTTCCCTATAGACTCCAGAAAGAATGCTTCCCTGCTATAACCTTGTTTCAGTCTTTTGAGACTCTAAGCAGCCAAACTACACTGTATCTAAACTTTAGGCCTACAGAACTGTGAGATAAATTTGTGTCATTTTAAGTAACTATGTTTTTGGTAATTTGTTATGGCAGCAAGTAGAAATGAGTACAATTACCTTCAATGCCTTCTAAATTTCCTCTGCATTGCAGAGAAGTTAGGAACTTTGATTTTCCAGAATCTCCTTCCAAATAAGGTGTTATATTAGTGTTTTAGAATGAGGGAAACTTTTGAAATAATTAGAAAGCAGTAGAGTAATAAGAGCCACTATTTCTTGATAGTGTTCCAATCTGTTCTGTGGGCAGATAGAAGTGAGATTCATATCAGCTCCTTTCTGTGGTTTCAAGAAGCACCTGCTTTATTACCACAAGCTCAGAAAGTTGAGCATTCTCAAAGATTCTTGTTATGGAGCAAGGACTTATTGCTTAATGTGCACAGAAGTCAAACTATGACACCAACAGTTTGATGGAAGAAGGTTTATTGTGAGGCAGCCATACAAGGAGACAAGATTTAAAGCTCCAATCTGTCTCCCTGAGTCTAAAGAGCTTAGGATTTGCTTTTTTTTTTTTTTTTTTTTTTTTCAGATGCTGATGTTAACCTATGGAATTTTATTCCTTCATTCTAATCATAGATGGGAGAACATCTGTCCCTGATTAAAGATCAGGCTCTGCAAAGCGTGATGTAAGAATGCTTTGTTTTGTTTTGTTTTATTTTATTTGAAAAATTTTAAGTTTACAAAATGAGCTTTTTATGAGAGTCAAGCAAAGTGAGGTGGAGATAGTGAAGTTATTTACATTGACATATATTGATTGGTTAAGTTTCATTTATGTTAATAGGGAGTGGGCAAGTGTGGATGGAGAAGCCCTTGAAAACTGATAAAAGTGAGCCAGGGTAAGCACAAACTGGCTGTAAATGTGGCCTATAAATGCTAAACAAATGGGCTGTAAACAAAGGCCAAGCATCTGGATAGAGCAGTGTTAAAAATCCCCTAGTTAGCATAAAATAAGAAATACAATAACAAGTAAAATAAATAAGCTAAAAAAGACTACAATTATAAGTAAATCTACTGTAGTCAATGGTTGCATTGTTAGTTCAAAGTTTCCTGGAGAGCTTTGAGAACTTTTTTCAGTGTTTTAGGCTGAGATTTCACTATCTATTCCACTTACCTTTGGGCTGAGCTTTCCTAGTCCTGTATTAGGTGCTACTCCACTCTTTACTCATGATATGAGCCAATATTTGTATCAAAGTTAATTCTTATAATAAGCCATTTTATTCCAGAATACATTTTCTTTTGGGGCTTAACCCAGACTGGCACAAGAGTGAAAGAGAAAACTGATATCTGGGGAAGAGGATATCAGGTTGGAGAACTTGCAAAGACCAAACAGAGGAAGCAACGTTGCTGTTTTGAGAGACAACATGGAAGTCAGAGCAGAGAATAAGAAAGACGAGTAGGCAGCAAGGTCCAAGAGTCAACATGAGGCCAATTTATTAAGAGCTTTGTGGTTCAATTTAGCCCTTTGACTTTTACTTGAATAAAATGGGAAACAATAGAAGGTTTTTAGTATAGACATTTAGTTTTTCATTTTTGATTTACTTTTAAATTTTGAAGAACTTTAATATGTTTCCAATATCAAAACTACTTAGCAAGTTATATTAAAAAAAAGATTGACCTCCATACTTGTTTGTACCCCTCTGTTTCCCTTTTGTCCTAAAGTAAAAAGTAATTCTTTTTTATTCATTTTTACTTTTCCTCCTAATGCCTATTTTTAATCAAACAATAAATTAATATGCATATATATATATATATTAATCTTCCATTTTTCTTGCACAGTATGAAGTATACTATTAATTCCTTTCTCCTTTTTTTATTTGAAACACCACAGTCTGATGATCACTATATATCACACCAATAAATTTTCCTCATTCCTTAGAAAGCCTCTTATATCAATGGATATTTGGGTGTCAACATGTTGCTTATATAAATAATATTCCAGTGGATAACCTTTTATATGTGTTATTTTATATTTTTGTCAATATATCTTTGGGATTGATAAGGAAAGTGCTGGGACCCTAACCCCCCTCAGCAGAAACCCACAGCTTTAGGAAAATAAACTCCCCCTCGGTCCTTTTTCTCCCCTCTTCTCTTTTCTCCATGGAATCCACATGTTAGGAAGATAAGCACTCCCTGCCTGAAAGGGTTCAACTGGAATTTACAACTCTAAACAGATAATGATTCTTTTCCTCCCTGATAGCCCTGTGCTTTAGGAAAATAAGCTAACCTCACTCTTTTTGCTTTTGTAATCCTGCCTGCCTGCTTGCTTAGGAATTTGCCCACTTAGAGTTTAGCTTAGAGTTCCTATATAAATTTATGAAAATCAAGACACAGAGCTCAGATTTTTTGGAGACTTGACTCTCCTCTGGGCCAGCGTGTAATAAAACTTTGTTCATCAGCACCCCCCCGCCCCCACCCAGAGTTCCACTTGGGTTTTTCATTCTGTCTGCTGCAACTTTTGGTTCCCTGACCGGGAAAACCTTATCGAGCAGGCCCGTTGTACCTCCAGCTTGGAGCTGACCGGTGCAGCCGATGGTGATTACTGAGCAAATGAGGTGGGTGCCACCCAACCTCTTGATGGGACCTCCATCTGAAGTGACCCTCACAGGCCATGTCCTCATGCCCCAGCCTGACTCAGTGTGGAGGTGGACTGAACAGTGCCAGAGACTCTGGAAAGGTAAGGCCCTGGGTACCAAGTCCTCAGTCAGGCCCATCTCTGGACAGAAGGGGAGAGTGATCACCTCCTGAAATCTTGAGTACTGAGATTCCACAATAGGGCAATCCCTGTGGGAGGGACTGCATAATTTCTGAGCGATTGTGTGTGTGAGTGAGGATTACAGAAGCTTGTGTCTATTATTCCAGTCTGTGACTCCAAAGCTTTTTGCTATGGAGCCTATGTGGATCCTAACCTGTTTTCCGTGGCTACGTCATATGGCATAATGGCTTACCCCAAGCTCTGCCTGGGCACTTAGCCAAGATGAGCTGAAATTCTAGTGAGAGACACAGACAGGTAGGTATCTGAGTGGCCTCAGAAGAGGAAACCCATTCCTTTGTCTGTCTTGTGCCACTGACTCAGGGTGTGGATTTAACACTGTTAATCCCTATGGGAGGGACTGCATAACCTCTGAGTGACTGTGTGAGTGAATGAGGATGGCAGGAGCTTGCATCTGCCGTACCAGTCTGTGACTCCACTGCCTATGCTACGGAGCCTGTGTGGGCCCTAACCTGTTTCCATGGCTACATCATATGGCATAATGGTTCACCCAAACTTTGCCCGGGTGCCTTAACCAAGATAAGCCGAAGTTCTCGAGAGAGACACTGACAGGCGGGCATCTGAGTGGCCTTGAAAGCAGCAACCCCTTCCCTTGTCTGTCTTGCAACACTGATGCAGGTTATGGGCCCATCACAGTCAAAATCTACTGTCTTAAACTGCATGCTCAAGAATTTCAAGAAGGGTTTCTCTGGAGATTTTGGCATCTGGATGAACCCTGGCACCCTCCAAACCTTATGTGAAGTAGTATGGCCCACTTTTAATGTTGAATGGCCCTCAGAAGGGACCCTGGATATAGCCAGGGTCTGTGCAGTGTGGCTGGTTGTCACAGGAACTCCTGGTCACTCCGATCAGTTTTCCTACATTGACTTTTGGTTAGAGATAGTCCAGACTCTGCCCCCTTGGGTTCAATTGTGCATTGGACAAAAGGGAAAGAGCAGGGTCTTTTTTTGCACAGGGAACAGGGCTCCAGAAGCCAGTCATTCATCAAGGGTCCTTGGAGGAAGACACCACCCCCATCACCACTGCCATATGCTCCAGCCACTGTAGCCTTTTCTCCTTGCCCGGGAGTGCAGGCAGATCTCCCAGAAACATCCCCACCTTCAGTCCCTCCAGGAACATCAACCTCCTCTGATGAAAGCCTTGGAACCCCAATAGCAAGGAGGCTCCTGTCACCACAACCCACTTTACAAATGCCCCTCCATGAAACATAGGGTCTGGCCGAGATCAGTGAAGATGGGACTGTCTGACCTGGGAGGCCTGTATTATACTACCAGCCCTTCACAATTACAGATCTCTTAAACTGGAAGCACCACACCCCCTCCTACTCAGAAAAGTCCCAGGCCCTTATTGATTTCATGGAAACTATTTTCCAAACCTATCTTCCTATATAAGATGATTGCCATCAATTCCTCCTGACTTTGTTTAATATGGAGGACAGATGATGGATTCTGATGAAAGCCCAAAAGTGGCTGCAGGAGCAGGCCCCTACTGGCATCTTAAACCTGGAAGATTGGGCACTAGAAGCAGCCCCAGAAGCCCAACAAAACTGGGACTTCAACACTGATCAGGAATGGGCTACACTCCAGCAATATTTGGAAGCGCTCCTCTGAGGGGTCCAAGAAGGGGCAAAGCAACCCACAAACATGACAAAGACGACTTTAGTTACTCAAAAGCCCAATGAATCTCCAGGAGATTTCTATGAACGACTTTGCGAGGCCTTCAGAATCTACACCCCTTTTCACCCAGAAGCTCTGGAAAACCAGGGGATGGTGAATGATGCCTTTGTTGTGCAGGCAGCAATGGACATTAAAAGTTAGCTCCAAAAATTAGAAGGGTTTGCAGGGATGAACATCTCTCAACTCCTGGAAGTCACCAACAAAGTATTCATCAATCGAAATGAAGCTGCTGAATGAGAGGCCAAAAAGTGAATAAACCTTCAAGCCTCCTTACTGGCAGTAGCCTTAGGAAATCCTGACCCCACCAAACGAGAAGGGTCATCTCAAAAAGGGGGGAAAAGCACCAGAAGGGTGCTGCTGGCCAGAGACCAATGTGCTTACTGCAAAGAGAGTGGAAATGAAAAAAGAACAGCAAACTAATGCCAAAGCAAGCAGAATGAAGGAAATAACAAAGACTTGACCAGAAATCAATAAAATTGAGAATAAAAAAGTAGTAGAGAGAATTAACAAAACCAAAAGTTGGGTCATTGGAAGATCAATAAAATTGGCAAACACTTTGGCAGATTGACAGAGAAAAAAAGAGAAGAGATGTAAATAAATAAAGTGAGAAATGAGAGAGAGAATATTACTACTAACCCTACAGAATTAAAAAAAATATGTTCATAAGAGGGTACTATGAACAACTGTATACCAACAAATTAAACAACATAGATGAAATGGAGAAATTATTATAAACACATGAAAAACCTACACTGAATCTGGAAGTAATAGAATACCTCAGCAGACCAATCACAAGAAAAGAGATTGAAACAGTCATTAAAACCTCCCAAAAACTAAAGCCCAGTACTAGATGGCTTCACAGGTGAATACTACTGATCATTCAAAGAAGGACTAATAACAATAGTGGTCAAACTCTTCTAAAATATTTAAGAGTAGGATATAATCTAACTCATTTGATGACGTCAACATCACCTTAATACCACAGGAAAAGAAAATTACAAGCCATATTCTTTTATGAATTTAGTTGCAAAAATCCTTAAGAAAATATTTGCAAATGTAATACAATAGCACTTCCAAAGATAATAGGATCTAGGGTGTTTTATCACAGGTGTGAAAAGGTAGTTCTACATAAGAACATCAATTAATGTCATCACATAAATACAATGAAAGAGAAAAGACACATGATCCTCTTGATTGATGCAGAAAAGTAATTTCACAAAATCCAGCATCCTTTCTTGATTTAAAAAAAAAGTCTGAAAAATAGAAATGGAAATTACCTTCCTCAACATGATAAAGGGCATAGATGAAAAACCCACAGCTAACATAATACTCAATGGTGAAAGATTAAAAGCTTTCCCTCTAAGATCTGGATAAGACAAGAAATAACTTGACATCCTTGTTACTCAGTATTGTGTCAAAAGTTCTAACCAGAGGAGTTAGGCAAGAAGAAAAATTAAAAGGCATCCCAATTGGAAAGGAAGTAGTAAAAAGGTCAGTATTTGTATATGACATGATCCTATATAGGGAAGTCTAGAAAAATCTATAGAAAAGCTACTGGAGCTAATAAGCGAGTTCATCAGAATCACAGATACAAGATCAACACAAAATAATAATAGTGTTTCTATAAACTATTAATGAGCAATCTGAGGAAGTATTCAGGAAAAAAATTCTGTTTAAAAAGAAACAAATATCAAGGAATTAATTTAACCATGGCTGTAAAAAACTTGTACATAGAAAACTAGAAAACATTACTAAAAGAAATCAAAGAAGGCCTAAGTAAATGGAAGCATATTCTGTGTTCATGGATTGGAAGACTAAATAACACTAAGATGTCAATAATACTCAAATATCTTTATGGACTCACACAATTCAAATCAAAATCCCAATAATGCCAATTGCAGAAATGTAAAAGCCAGTTACCAAATTCATTGGAAGAAAAAGGGCTCTGAATGTCCAAAAACATCTTGAAAAAGAAAAATGAAGTTGAAGGACTCACTCTTTCTAAATTTATAGCATATTTCAAATCTACAGTGCTCCAAAGAGCAAGGTATTGGCATAAGGATGGATATATTGAACAACAAATTGAGAGCTCAGAAATAAACCCTCAGATCTATGGCCAATTGATGTATGACTAAAATTTCAAGTACACTCATCTAAGAAAGAATAATCCCTTCAACAAATGGTGCTGGGAGAATTGGATATCCCTATGCAAAAGAATGAAAGAGGACCTCTCTCATGCATCATATACATAAATTAACACAAAATCTATCAAGACCTAAATAAAATAATTAGGACTATAAGACTTTTAGAATAAAATGTGGGGAAGCATCTTCAATATCTTGTAGGCAATGGTTTCTTAGACTTTGTCACCAAAGCACAAGCAACAAATTTTTTTTAAAAAAGGAACCTCTCCAAAGCTAAAAATTTTGTGCATCAAAGTACTTTGTCAAGAAAGTGAAAAGGCAACTTACTCAAGAGGAGAAGGTATTTGAAAACCACATAAATGATAAGGATTTAATATCCAGAATATATAAAGAAGTCCTACAACTCAACAGTAAAAGAATAAACAGCCCAAATTAAAAAAGGGCAAAACTTGAATAGACATTTCTCTGAAGAGGATATTCAAATGGCTTAAAAGCATATGACAAGATGCCCAAGATCAGTAGCTATTAGGGAAATGCACTTCAAAACCACAATGAAAAATACTTTCACACCTAGTAGAATGCCACTATTAAAAAAAAAAAACAGAAAACTAAAGGTGTTGGTGAGGAAATGGAGAAATAGGAACACTCAGCCTTTGCTGGTGGGAATGTGAAATGGTGCAGCCTCTGTGGAAGACAGTTTGGCAGTTCCTCAAAAATCTAACTAAAAAAGTTCCATATGATCTGACAATCCTGCTTATAGGAATATATTCCTAAGTACTGAAATATGGGATGCAAACAGAAATTTGCACACTGATGTTCATAGAGGCATCATGCCAATAGCCAATGGACAGTAGCAACCCTGTTTCTAACAACAAATGATTGAATAAGCAAAATATGGTATATACCTATAATAGAATATTATTCAACCATAAAAAGGAGTGAAAATCTGATGCACATGACAAAATGCATGAACCCTGGAGACATTATTTTGAGTGAAATAAACCAGACACAAAAGGACAATTATTTGATGACCTCATTGTTATCAACTAATCATAATAAGCAAACTCATAGAATTAGAATTTAGAATATAGGATATGAGGAGATAGATTGGGATTATAGAAAGGGTACTTGAGATTTATCTTGCACAGAATTTCTGTTTAGGCTTACAGTAAACATTTGGAAATGGTTAGAGGTGATGGTATCACATAATTGGGAGTGTAATCAATAGCACTGAACTATATAGTTGAATGTATTTAAAAGAATAAACTTTAGGACATATACATTATATTAGAATAAAAACTAAAAGATAAACATAGGACTGTACAACACAGTGAACCCTACTGTACATGATAGACTACAGTTAATAGTAAATGTCAAGAATGTTCTTTCATGAATTATAACACATGTGCCATACTAAAACTAGGTGGTAATAATGGGGTGGTGTATGGGGGGAAAAACACCTAGTGTAAATATTGGAGAAGAGATAAAATTCTTTTAATAATATCTCATCATTTGTAACAAAGTTAACTATTGTTAAAACATAGTACAATTATTTTTTTGAAGTGCTATCACCAATTGTAACAAATATTACACACCAAGGCAAGATGGTGGTGGTGGGCAGGTGTATGGGAATCCTGTTTTTTATGCATAATTGTTTTGTAAACTCACAACTTCTCTTATATATATTATATATACATATGTATATGTATATACATATATATATATATTATTGTACTTTTGATGTGTAAATCCACATTTCCTACAAGTTAAGTATTGTAAATTCACAAAAAGTGAATAAATAAATCTATGAGTTTGGATATACAATATCTAAAGACATAATGAGTAATATGTATAATGAAAAACTAGGTGACAAAGGAGTACAGGAAAAGTTTGTATATGGATTATAATTAACATTATAATTATGATAATATTGTTTTTCAATTGTACAAAGGCATGAAACTAATGCAAACATTTAATAATGGGAAAACTGCCTTTGTGTGTGTGGGGGGGTATTATGAGAATATTGTTCTTTCTGTTTGATTTTTTCTGTAAATTACACTGCTCTAATTCTTAAAATGTAACAGAGAACAGAACACTATATAATGATAAAGTGGTCATTTCATGAAGAGTTAATTATAAATACATATGCATTTAACCACTCCAAAGTACATGAAGCAAATATTGTCAGATTTGAAAATATAAATAGATGGTTCTATGTAATAGTAGATTTCAACATACCACATTCAATTATGAATGACACATCTAGACAAAAAATCAATAAAGGGAAGCCTTGAATAATACACAATGTAAAATGTCCATAAGATGGAACAATTCATGTGAGGGTATATGGGAACACTCTACTTCCTGCATTATTTTTCTGTAAATGGAAATTGTTCAGATCATTCCTTGTATAGGTCTATATGCCATCTATATTGCTGAATAAATTGTTGATCCACAAATCAGTCAGTCATTGTTCTTAAAATTTTCAAGTAATTTTTTCAACATTAATTGAATACTGTTGTGTGAAACATGTCTACTCAGAGAAGTAACAGAATTATATGTGTGCATTTAAAGTAATTTTTAAAAAATACACCATAGTTTAATATTTGGTGGACAGTTCAATAATTGTCATTCAGTTGCATAAATCTACAGAATTTAACTTTTTCATCCATATAAAATACATTAAACTGCCCAGACACAACAGTAATAAAAAACATAAAGAGAAATAAAGTAAACTATATGACATTTCAAAGTAGTAGTTATGTGTATACATATATATGTATAAAACTCTACATGCACATGTCTGTATATATTTACATGCACCCACATTTTAAAGTTAAAAAGTGGTTGTAGAAAATCAGTTTACCACAAAGATTCCTGGGAAGATAATGCTTTAAAAATAAGGCAATGTTGGTGCTGATTCAAAATCAGCCAATGATGAGATTCTTAATGAACTTAAAGGTTGGAGATAAGATATTCTTTCTTTCAAGGTTAGCCATTTATCCCTACTTGTTTTCCTCTAATTTTTCTCCTGTTGATGTCCATATTAAACTTTTCTGTGTTCTTAAAGGTGGCTTTTGTGTAAAGTGTCCAGAGTCCTTATGGATAAGGTCAAACCACAAAACCACAAGTCAGTGCATCTGCTTTGGAGGAATCACTGAGAAGCAAGGAAAAGCCACAGGTGCACTGCTCCCTTCCCAGTTTACCTGGATGTCTGGAGAAGGAGTCCTAATTCCTTCAGCAACTGAAACACTCACTTTGGTTTTAAAGAGATACTTCACTTGCAGGTAAGACTGCTGCCCATGATGATCAGGTGCCCGGTCCACCCTGCCTTACAGGATGGGAATGTGGTAGTAGCAGTCATTCCCAGTCAGCAGGCAGATCTCCAACCACTCCCTGAGAGGCTCTTCCTGATAGCAGACTTCAAAGTCACTGGAGTTGGGCAGTAGGAACACTCTCCAAGTATAAACATAACAATCTGCTCTAATCCACATCACCTACAGAATTCTGTGATTTATCATGAAGTTCAAAGGATCTGTTGATGTTTCCCTTGAAAAAAGGAGTCAAAAAATACTGGGGACAGCCTTTTTAGTCTTCATTTGTTCATACACTTCAACGACTAGATACAGCTTCATAATAATGAATTTTAAAGCTTCATAATTTATATTCCACAATTGCATTGGAAAAAAGGATGTTGCACATACTGCCTCTCTTGTGATAATATTTAATTCCACTACATTCAGTCCATTGTATTTTCAATAATGCCACATATTTATAGTTTTCAAACACATTTGATCATGTATATTTCTTAGGACCAAAACTGTATTGCTGAATCCATTTACAACCTTGTAAAAACAGTAGTTTTTCAAGAAGCTAAATTATGTCTTTTTCTTTCATCCAGGATGGTAAAGGGAGGCACTGGGTGATTATCTGAAATAACAGTGATCTAGTTTCAGCAAAAGTGAAACTTAAGACCATGAGAAAAAACAAGCAGCACTCAAGGGGTGAAGGGACAAAGTTTTATTAAGTGCGGGCCCAGAGTTAAGTCTCCAAATTCTGACCCCCGGGTAATGGTTTTCATGGGGTTATATAAGTTTCTGTTTATTGGCTAGTGGGTTGCTGGACAAGTGGGCAAATTCCAGAAGTAGGTGGGCAGGTAGGGTTACAGAAACAAAGGTGCAAATTTAGCTTATCTTCCTAAAGCAGAGGGCCTCAGGAAAGGAGGAGTTGAGTCATTTGTGGATTCCAGACAAAAGGGGGAGGAGGGCCCTTATTTCCCTAAGTTGTGGACTCCATCGGAGAAAGAGAGGAGGGGCAGTTATCATTCCAAAGCTGTTGGTTTCTGCAAAGGGGGAGAAACAGAGCAGAACTGAAGCATTTTCTTCATTATTTCCCCCTTTGTTGCCCTTATAATAACTTTTTAGGGGCATCATCTGTTAACATGGGGACTTTCTATAGTCTCCAAGGGTTGATACTTAACATGAGGCATTACCTGGTGTTTTAAGGTGTTTAGGCAGGAAGTGATGTACTGTATAAGGTATCATAGAACACCTGGCCCAAAAGTTAAGAGGAAGGAAACTGTGGCTATTACTGTCATGAATGGCAAAATCCGGGAAATACTGGGAGATACTGAAATACTGAAATACTGAAAGTATTTCCTGTTAGCAAATGCCTGGTATGTACAGTTTAAACAGTCTTTGTCTTGTTTTTTCAGCAGGGCTAACTTGTCCTTAACTATCCCTGAAGAATTTGCATAAAAACAGCATTTTTCCCCCAGGGCCTGGCAAATTCCCCCTGAACCTGCGGTGAGCAAGTCTAATCCTTGGTTGTTTTATAAAACTATTGCAAATGAGTTTATCTGTCTTGTAGCCCATTGAGAACCCCTGATATTTCTTCGAGGTCATTTGATGTTTCTTGTGCTATGGTTTGTATGCCCTTCTGAACAACTGTGAGTGAGGCCTCTGCTACTGCTGCACTTCCAACTACTCCTAGTTTTAAGAGTAGGGGAATTGCCTCTCTTGCTCATTTGGTTCAGGAGAACTCTCCAGGCAATTCTTCTCCATACACTGAGAACGTGGTACTGGCTAAGCCAGGTAACAGATGCCCTGGCCATCCTGGGGTAGGCACTGTTAGGCATTGGTGCCACAGATCCAGATGGTAGAGTTTGTGGGGCATCAGTTAGACTCATTGAGTGGGCAGGAGGTATCACAGTGGGCCTTTGCAAGAGGGAGGATAGTTGAAGGAGAGCTGATAGTTATGTTTTTACAGTTAGCCAGTTTTCCTGGGGGTTCAGTTATATGGACTGGGAGGGGCCCGGTTCCCACCACAGAGCTGCCATGGGTCAGACAGTTTATGTTCCATGGGACAGGTACGGGGAAGATGGTTAGACTTGAGGAAGTACATAGCCAGCAGGATGCAGCCATGTCAGGCCAGGATTTATTTAGGAGTTGATGGAAATTTCGATCCTGGTTCAAAAGGACATCATGGGGGGCTGTTCTGACTTTGGCTTTTAGGGTCTGGGAAGCTTTACTGATATTTTTAACCAGGGTTTTCTCTGGGGGTTGGGTTACCGGGATCAGTTGGACTAGTATGAGGACCCCCAGGTCTGGCCCCACTGGGTTGTATATTCTGATTCCTAGTTTCAGTCCTGTTTAGTCTTTTAAAAAGGTATTTTCTGATCCAGTGGTTATGTGTAATAAGGTGAGTTTCATGGGGTTGAAGGTCCTTACTTTACAGTTTGCCAGACTGTGAACCTTCAGCAGGATATATGGGGAAGTTGGGGTTCCCACCCAGGTGGCACCGACTACTAGGCCCCAAGAACAGCATAAGTGCCCATCATCAAAGGGCCCTAAGCATAGGTACTTGCCATAGGTGCTATAGATGTGGCCCTGACACCACCCCACCCTCCCCAGGAGCAAGTATAACATCACTTCTTATTTCTCTGCAAGCATCAAACACTATAGAACCTGAGGTTGTCCCCGCTAAAAAAGGGGGTCAAGGCATTCAGCACAGGCTGGTTACCCCAGGTCTGGCTGATCTGTAACCTCCATTGGTTTTGGGGGAGGGTATTGGCTCCTAGGGAGGGGGCAAGGAAGAAAAGGATAAGCAAGACAAGGCACCAATAAACTATTGCAATTAAATCTCTATTTGCTATAGTCCAGTCTTCATGGGCCACAGCAGCAAGTCCAACTCTGAATACCAGGGCAAGTAGGCCATATAAGCACAGGGTCCATCAGGAACAGGGGTCCATTCAGCATGCATTTGATGAGGCTGGTGTTCGGGGATCCTGGGTGACTCACATTCTCAAGGCATGGCTGGGTATGGGTTGGGCTGTCCAGCTGTCTTTTTCTTTATCAGAGTGTGCCTTTTTGGCCCTGGAATGATGGATCCAAGGGATGATGCCAGTAACTTTAAGAGCAGTGGGAGTTACAAGGATCACAGTATGTGGGTCTGCCCAGGAAGGATGAAGGGGTTCTTTTTTCCAGTCTTTGACGTAGAGTAGGTCCACTGGCTGGTGGGGTGTACCGGGTGTCCCAGTGGGATGAGGTTTTGGGACAAGACAGTTTTATGTATTTGGGCTAGAGTTTTCCCCAGCTGCTGGAGGATGGAATCTTGGCTAGCCTCCCCCAGAAGCTTGAGGATTCCTTTGAAGGCCTGGATAATTGGGGGTAGTCATCCAAATAGAATTTCAAAGGGTAAATAGCCTGTGGGTCCTCGGGTGCACCCAACATGGAGGAGGGTTAAGGGAAGTAAGTCTACCCAGCAGAGACCAGTTTCTTGGCAGAATTTGGCTGGGGTGGTTTTGAGGGTTCAGTTCATGCATTCAACTTTCTCTGAACCCTGGGGCCTGTAAGTGGTATAGGGTTTCCACTTGATCCCTAACATTTTCACTGGTGCTTGGACTATGGCAGCCATAAGGCCAGGCCATTGTCACTTCCAATAAACAGTGGCATCCTGTGTCGGGAAATGATTTTTCTAAGTAAGGCCTTAGTCAGTTCTCTTGCCTTTTCGGTGTGAGTAGAGAAAGCTTCAACCCAGCCTGGAAAGGTGCATATCATTACTGACAAGAATTTGTACCCCCGACTTGGTTTCACTTCTGGGAAGTCTACTATGAGATCTTCAACAGGGGCTGTCCCTTTGTGTTGGATACCAGTTGGACCTCAGGGGCCTTGCAGAGGGTTGTTTTTGACACAAACTTGGCACTGGCTGCTGATGGTGGAACAGAGGGAAGCTAGTTGGGCTAGTAGTATCTCCTGAGTAAGGCTTCCAGTGCAGTTTTCCCTAGGTGGGTGAGTTGGTAGTATTGCTGGATAAGGGCATGCACTGCTCCTTTCAGGATGAAAATCCAGTTATCTGGGAGAAGCCAAGTTACTTTGGGAGTTCTGCTTACCCCTTCTCTATTAGACCATTCCTGTTCTTCCCAGGTATAGCTTAGTTGATTAGTCTTGTTTCTAAGAGGATCAGCTGTTGATTCTGGGATAGGTATTCCATGAGTTCCTTCAGCCACTTGCCAAGCTGCTTTGTTGGCTAGCCTGTTTCCTTGAGTGACCATGTCCATTCATTTTTGATGTCCCCGGCAGTGGATGATGGCAACTCTGTCTGGTATCCAGATTGCTTAAGTTGAAAGATTTCTTCTTTGTTTTTTATTTCTTTTCCTCCTGCAGTTAGGAGACCCCTTTCTTTATAAATTGCCCCTTGGATATGAATTGTAGTGAATGCATATTTAGAGTCAGTGTAAACGTTCACTGCTTACCTGGGGGCTGGCTACTGGGCTTGGACAAGTGCCCAGAGTTCTGCTGATGGCGCAGGTCATCCTCAGGGCAGAGATGCTGATTTCACCACCCATTTGTTATTGGTGACTGCTTATCCAGCAAGCTTTTCCCCATTTTTAATGAGACTGCTCCCATCTGTAAATAGTGTCAGATCCAGGTAATGGAGTGATTTGTCTTGGAGGTCGGGGAGACTGGCGTAAACTTCCTCGATCACTTCAACACAATCATGCTCAGGAATCCCTTCCTTATCCAGCAAGAAAGTGGCAGAATTTAGACTGAGCACTGTTTCTATTGTCACTCTGGGGTTTTCACAGAGTAAACCTTGGTAATGTGAGAGATGGGGATTAGATATCCACCCACGTGAGTTCATTAGGGCAGTGACTGCGTTTGGCACCATAACACAAATAACCTGTCAGAGGGTTAATTTGCTGGCTTGTTTGACAAGGGTTGCAGTTGCTGCCAGAGCTTTCAGTCAGGGAGGCCTCCCTGCAGCCATGAAGTCCAGCTGCTTGGAGAGGTAAGCCATGGGCCTCTGCCAGGGGGTGATGATTTGTGTGAGGACCCCCAGTGCAATGTTGTTCTTTTCATGTATGAACAGGTTAAAGTTTTGAGTTACATCTGGAAGCCCCAAGGCAGGGCCTTGGCCAAGCTGTCTTTTGATGTTTTGAAGGCCCCCTGTTGAGTATTTCCCCAGGCAAGGGATTTCTTTGTCTGGACCCATTAGAACTTCATAAAGATGTTTGGCCATGGCTTCAAACACGGGAATCCAGATGTGACAGAATCCTGCAACCCAGAGGAACTCACGAAGTTTTCTTTTTTGTGGTGGGCGTAGGGATGGTGCAGATCACTTTCTTTCATTCTGGTCCGAGCATCTGGTGCCCTATGTGATGCTAAACCCCAGGTACTTGACCTGCTGTTTACAGATTTGGGCTCTTCTCCAAGACACTTTGTCTCCAGTTTGTGCCAGAAATTGCAAGAGTCTGGGTCCCTTTCCTGCAGTTCTCTTCCATCTCACTGGCAAGTAGAAGGTCATCCACATATTGTAAAATGGCACACCTGCACTCTTCCTGGGGGAAGGTAGCCAGATCTGCTGCTAAGTCTTCCATGAAAAGGGTAGGGGAGTTTTTGGAGCCTTGCGGGAGCCGAGTCCAGGTGAGTTGAGTTTTATGCCATGCTCTGGGATCTTCCCACTTGAAGACAAACAGAGGCTGGCTCAGGGGTGGGGAGGGGGTGGCCACAGGCAAAAGAAGGCATCTTTCAGGTCCAAGCAAGTGATTCAGTCAGCTTCAGGCAGCAGCTGTCCCAGGAAAGTGTATGGATTGGGAACAACTTGATATAAGGTGAGAGTGGTGTTGTTGATGGTTCGTAGATCCTGGACTGGTCGATATCCTGTTCTATCTGTCTTCTTTACTAGTAATAATGGGATGTTCCAGGGTGACTGGCACTTGATCAGGACTCCCTCTTTCCTCAGGGGATTTATGTGTTTGACCATGCCCAATTGTGCTTCACGGGGGATCAGATACTGCCTCTGACAGACTGGGACTGCTCCAGGCTTCAGGTTGATGATGATGGGTGCATGTTTCTGTGCCATTCCTGGTGGGATTTTTTCTGCCTAAACCTGGGGGAAAAGTTCCAGCAGTTTTTTTCAGATTCTGACTTGAATTTTCTTCCACATGAAGTCTCCATTCCTACTTCGGGGTATGGTGATGAGGAAAGTGAGGCCGGTCCTAAGGCTTAAGCTTACTGGCCCTTCAGGTTTGAAGGTAATCTGGGCTCCCAGGTTGGTTAAGAGGTCCCTACCAAGTAGGGGAACTGGACATTCAGGCAGGTACAGAAATTCATGAGTCACTTCGTGGCCACCAAGCTGACAAGTTCACGACTGGCAAAAAGACCAGTGGCTTGACTGGTCCCCAGGTCCTCGTATGATTTTAGCAGTTTTTCCACTAAAGGGGGTGATGGGAATTGTGACCACAGAATATTCCATGCTAGTGTCCAGCATGAAAGTCATTGACTGGCCTCTGACTTGTGGTTTGACCATGGGCTCATGGGGGCAAGTTCCAGTGAACTCCTTCACCCCTATTTGGGTTTGAGCCTCTCCAGCCTGATCAGATAGTCTTTGGGCTCAGGTCAGTATTTCCCTTGGGAGATGTTCCCTCTATGTGCTTAATTTTTTTTTTGAGGGGGCACTCATTTTTCCAGTGTCCACTTTCTTTGCAGTGGGCACATTGATCTCTGGCCAGGGGCACCCTTTTGGTGAATGTGCCCCTTTTTTGAGGTGGCCTTTTTTGTCTGGTGGGGTCATGATATTCCAAGGCTGCTGCCAGTAGGGAGGCTTGAAGTTTTATTTGCCTCTTGGCCTCTCGTTTGGCGGCTTTGTCTGGATTGATGAATACTCTATTGGCGACCTCAAGGAGTTGAGGGATGTTTATCCCCACGAGCCCTTCTAATTTTTGGAGCTTTCTTTTAATGTCCATTGCTGCCTGTGCAACAAAGGCAGCATTCATCATTCTCTGGTTTTCCAGAGCTTCTTGGTCAAAAGGGTTGTAGATTCTGAAGGCCTTGCAAAGTCATTCGTAGAAATCACTTGGAGATTCTTTGGGCTTTTGAGTAAGTAAAGTCATCTTTGTCATGTTTCTGGGTCATTTTGACCCTTCTTGGACCCTTCAAAGTAGCACTTCCTAATATTGCTGGAGTGCAGCCTATCCCTGATCAGTGTTGAAGTCCCAGTTTGGTTGAGCTTCTGGCATGGCCTCTCATGCCCAGTCTTCCTGGTTTAAGACACCAGTAGGGGCCTGTTTCTGCAGCCACTTTTGGGCTTTCATCAGAATCCATAGTCTTTCCTTGTCTCTCCTCTGTATTAAATAAAGTCAGGAGGAGTAGGCAGCAATCATCCCAAGTGAGACGATGGGTAGGAAAAATGGATTCCATGAGATCAATAAGGGCTTGGGGCTTTTCTAAGGTGGAAGGAGTATGGTGCTTCCAGTTTAAGAGCTCTGTAGTTGTTAAGGGCTGATAATATAAAACAGGTCTCCAGGGTTGGATAGTTCCATCCTCACTGATCTGGGCTGGACCCTGTGTCTCACAGAACATGAGAAATTGCTCCATAAGGATGGAATCTATAAGGTATTGTATAATTAATTGCTAGAAATATAACTTTTAAAAAGCACACACACAACATAAGAGAAAAATATTCTATCAACAAGAATTCCATATTTTCATTAAAGATGAGGATGTAATCATGAACTTGATGATAAGCCAACAGGAATTAACAAACAGACAAAACATTAAAGAAAAAGTAAAACATTGGGGAAGAACTATCTTACAATTGTGGTACAATATCACACTGTTTCATATACATATATTTAGTGTACTATGTAAGAAAAGAAAGGGGGTGCATCAGAAGAAATATTTAAGAAGATAATGACCATAACATTTCTGAATATAAGGAAAGACATTAAACCTCAGGACTATGGTTGTTAAAAATGCCTAGGAAGGTGAGAAAAATAGCAAATCTACCATCAAATGAAACACATATCAATTCTTGGATCTCATAACTGAAAAGTAAAAAGTGGAAAATGATGATGAAAGTCAGAGGATAGTACATATCACATTCTAAAACAACCCATGAGAACTGTAACAGAAATAATCAAAACAGATGCAAGACAGAACAAAATGGGGAGTCATGTTTCAAATACTAAAAAATAACCATCATTACAAGATTCAATACAAATTTAAATATCTTTGAAATATAAAAACAAAATTAAACCTTTTCCAGGAACATTAACACACACATATAGAAAAATATAAATCCAGCAGATTTGTGCTTCAAGAATTTTCCAGGTACAAAGAGAATGAAAACAGAAGGAACTTTGGGTCTACTCAAAGAAATAATAACCTATATATATAACTGAAGATAGCTATATCAAATACTGGATTTTTAAAAATGTTATTGCTTTAAAATTGTCTACAGGAAAAGTACATTGGTTCATTTGAGGCTTGAGTCACATATAAAGTTAAAATTTACCACAAAAACATAACAAAGAATGGGAAAGATGAATTGTATCTCTACTACTCCAAGGTTAGTCATCCCTAGGGCAACCACTGTGAAAGGAGAAGACAAAATTGCCAATGTAAGGATTGAAGAAGGGATAACACTGCAGTCCCCACAAATATTAAAAGGAGAGTAATAAAATTTTGTAAATATCCTATGGCTGCTAAATTTCGTTAATTAGATGAAATATAGTTTTTAAAGATGTTCACACGAGAAACATAAGTCACCTGAAAGTTCTGTACCTATTTAAGGAAGTGAATTATTCCTAAAAAAAATCTACATTGAAAAACATTATTTTCCCAATGTGAAAAACTCATGTTTCCCTCAGACTGTGGAATGTTGACAGAGTGCTAGGTGAAACCTCTACAAAAATGGGAGACAGGACAACACCTTGTGAGATGGTAAAGCAACAACATAGAAAAACCTGGGGACCAGGACTAACATGGAAATGAGCTACCACAAACCCTAGTAAGCAAAAGTCTACATTGTTACATCTAAGGATGATATTTTCCCCATGGTTGAGCCACTCTGTTTCTGAAACCATTTCTTTTTTTCTATTTATTTTGCAAAGAAGATTTAGGTTACATAAATGTTACATTGAAAATAATGGGGATTTCCCTATACCCCAACCCCTCCCTTTCCCCCACTTTCCCACATTAACAACATCTTTCATTAGTGTGGTACATTTGTTACAATTGATAAACACATATTGAAGCATTGTTACTAACTATGGTCGATAGTTAACATTATTGTTTACAGTTTGTACTTCACAATTTTATAGGTTTTGACAAAATGTATAATGGCTTGTATCCATTATTGCAATATTATGCAGAACAAATGCCCCAAACTGTCCCATTATATACCTATTCTTCCCTCTGCCTCCCCTCAGAAAATCTAGTGGCCACTGCTTTTATATCCATGCTGAAACGCTTTCTTCTACCAGGACAGCCTGTACCAGAATAATACAGGTTCTGTCCCTATCCATATCAAATCATCTGATATATCATTCTTTCCATTAGAAAGTTCCTTTTTTTCTGTAAATAGGATGGTACATGTATGTTTGAAAAGATTTAGCTGGTATTTCCAAAGTCATACTGTCTTCTCTCAGCTTCTGTATAGAATGTCTGCCAGCAATATACACCTGTAACAAATATGGTTATTTTTGTTACTTTTTTGAAAAATATAATAAAGAAATGGATTATATTTCAACTCTGACAATATTATACTTTTTTAGTAAAAGTCATACCATAGAATGGTGATGAAGAACATGAACTCTAATGAATCTATCTGGATTCAAACGTGAGCTTATCCTTTCATCTATTGACTAACTATGATCAAGTTCTTCGTTTCTCTGTGCCCCAGTTCTATTTTCTGCAAAATTCAGCCATTCAAGCATATTTATTGGAGCATTCTTCTAGGTCATGGAGATACAGGAATGAACCTAATTGGCAATAATCTTGTTCTCAGAGAGCTCTTATAGTGGAGGAAAACAGAGAGGAAACAAAAGGAACAAACAAAATATAAAATATTATTTGGGTTTACTGTTATGAAAAACAAATTCAGCAAGTATGAGGGAAGGAGCAGATTTGGTTTTAAATAGTGTGGTGATGCATGGTCTTATGAGAAAAAAATGCAGTTTTCTGGGCAAAGCAAATTTCAGGAAGATTAAAAAATGGAAATTGCCTGGCCATCATCAGAACTAATGAGTAGATGGAAGGAGAAGTGTGAGGATGTCAGTGTGGCCACACCAAAGAGAGCATGACAGACAAAAAGATGAAAGATGCATTCAGAAAATTGAGGAGGAGAAACAAGATCTGGTTGGCTCTGGAGGCTCTTATAATGTTTTGATTTTTATCCATTTTGGAAGTCATGTAGGTATTATGAAGCAAATTGACATGATCCAAATTATATTTAAGAGTAATAGTCTAGCCATACATTCAGATTAGACTCAGGAGGGATAAGGCAGTAAACAGAGAAGCAATATAGAATGCTTCAACTATAATTTAAATATGGAGATGATGGGTCTTTTGGCGAGGGTGGTAGCAGAGGAGGTGTTGAGAAATAGTCACATCCAAATATATTCTGTACAGAGAAGCAGTATGATATGGTGATGGACTCGTTGTGAGGTGTGTGACATAGAAAAAATTAGAAGATTATTCTTAAGACTTTCCTGAACATGTAGGAGGATGGCTTCCATTTTCCTGAACAAGTAGAAGGAGATTTTTCAAGAACCTATCTGAGAGTTACCTTGAGAAGGTAATCTATGTTAATTATATACCTAAAGTCCTTTGACTAATAGTCTAAGCACTCAGTAGGTACTCAGTTAATATAACCCATTTTTCAAATTTTATAATATGAATCATTTGCAAATAAAAACGAATGCTCATATTTTGTCATGCTTTATTCCAGACTTATTTTATTTAACATTATTTGAGTCCAAATTTTACAATACATATAATTTTGACTTACCACCATGAATAAATTAGTCTTAAAAAATACCTCAGACCAACTTTTACATAAAATATGATATGCAATATGTAATATGCAGTATGTTATCCCTATGTATTTCACATAGGGATAACAGGTACCTGAAAATGGTCTAGGGTTTTCATATTTTCCAAAGGTTATATTACATCTATTTAATAACAACATAGGCTTTCTAAAATTTGAAAGGATAGGATATTCTGTATTTAATTAAGACTTAAGGACTCGAGCCCCCACGGTGGCCTGGGGAGACAAGTCGGCCAGAAGCCCCAGGGCAGGCACAATTAAGGAGAGCGCGGTGGGAGGGGCCGGCCAACACTGGGTCCTGAGCTTCTGGGGGCTGCCAGGGCCCCGCGCTGCACTTTCCTTGTCCATGCCTTCTGGCTCCCGCTCCGGGTCTAGTGGCCTGCGAAGTGCGGTGGAGCCCGCCCATGCAGCGTCTATGGGCTCTGAGAAGCTGTTTGCCCCGGCAGCGTGTAAAGGTCTTGAGGCAAGGCATGAGGTTGGAGGTAGAGCCCCAAGCTCTTGGGGCTGGAGCGGAGCCACGAGATGAGCACCGAGGCATCCTTCCTGCTGACCCTGCCCCAGCCCCGTGGCCTGCTCCCAGCCACCATCACCGCCGCTGCCACGCCCTCTTCGGGCATCCAGCCAGGCACCCAGGCCAGCCCCCTGGTGAAAAAGAAAGCCTCTGCCCTGCCCAGGGCCACCTGGCAGCCTATGCCTGCGCTCCCCCAACCCAGGGTCCCGCTCCCAACCCACATGCCTCTCTCACTGGGCGCCTTCCCTGGCCAAGGCCAGCTCACGCACAAAGGCCTGCGGGGACTCAGTAGGCACAACAGCAGCGCCAGCCTTGACCTCTACGCAGTCCAGTAGCCTCACATGCCCCGCCCTGTGCTGGCCCTGCCATGCTCTAGGCTCTACCTCGCACTTTGCTCTCTGGTCCAAGGCCAAACACTAGGCCCATATGGGGCCCGTGTTCACAGATCCTGCTCCCCGCACTTGCCCCTGCCCCTGCGCTCCCCACCAAGAGCCTACTCTTTCCAGGACACCCAGAGGATGCCAACCTGTTGGTCTCCTTCCACCAACCAGTCAGGTAATGCCAGCCTCCCTCGGGGATTCTGATTGATCTCCAGCTACTCAGGCAATGGCCCAACAGCAATTGCTGCTCCAGAGCCCAGAGCTGCTGGCGGCCTCACTGGGCCCGGCTCTGCTGCGAGTGGAGTTCCACCAGCACCAGCACACGCATCAGCACACACTCCAACACACATTCGCCCCCTTCCCGTCGGGGCTTCCCCCAACGCTGCTTTAGCCGCTGGCCACACCACCACCGTGTGACCAGTATGCTACCAAGCTGGAAAGCCCCTACATCTGACATTCCAAATTCTTCCTGCCCTACCTTACCGCATTTCCATGGATGGCCGGCCTGCTCCCACACCCAGGCCCCTTTGGGTTCCAGCACAAGATCTCAAACCCAATCCAATTGACAGGTTGCCTTGTGCCTTTCACACTAGTCTCCAGAAAGCTCCTGAGGTGCCAGACTGATATAGGATGGCAGCCAGGAAACCAGGGAAGTGGTGCACGGTCCATGTGCGGATGGCTTGGCATATCCACCACCAGCAGGTCAAGCATTTGCAGCTGGACCCCACAAGCTGGAGGTGAGCACAAAGCTGGACCTGTTCAGCTTGCCCCCCTCCCTGGGCGTGTTTCCCGTGTTCCACTGCCCACAGGATCTCGCCTGGCCCCTCTTCTCCAGCACAGATGCCGACCATCCTGTCACCTACCCATTCGGACCCTCAGCCCATCAGAGCAACTTCCTGCCCACCGGCCACCTGGCAGACCGTTTGGGCAGGTCCAGCATCTTTGGGGGCCTCGGAAACCTGGGGAGCAATGCTTTCAGAGGCAGGGGCACCCACGCGCTGACACGGCGGGGGCGGGGGGCAGCGTCTTCATCCACAAGGAGCAGCCTTGCTGCAAGGCCTGTCCAGGCTCCACTAGGCCTGGAACCCGTTCCACTGGGTTCCACCCGGCTCCACCTTCTTTCCCCACGTCACCACCATAGCCTAAGCCCAAGGACCCGGAAATATCTCTGCTCTGACTAATCAGGACCAGAGCCGGACAAGGGCAAGGAGGACAGAGAGAGGAACATCCTGGAGAAGCCGCGCCTACCAAGTCCGGACTCTGCAGGTCCGCCCTCGCCATAGGCCACCAGGTTAGCAGCCTCCTGCTCCGCAACCGCCACAGGGAGCGGCCGGGTGCCAAACCCGGCATCTAGGAGAGGCGCTTGCCGGCCAAGAAGGCTGGGAAACAGCGGCCGCAGGGGCAGGCGCCAAGGCTGCGCAGGGGGCGGCCTACACCTGCTAGGCCCAGAGCCCGGGCGCTGGTCGCTCCAGGTCGCCCTGAAGGTCAAGGATGAGCGGATGAGCGCAGGAGGACCCAGAACCCACGCTACCGGGGCCTTTCCGGAGCGACCTTTCGGCCTCGGGCCTCCGGTGGGCCGCGAGCTCCCAGGCATGCCGCCGCGCTTCGCATGGGATCCCACACGCGCCACCCTGCCGCGCCGGCCCGCCGCGACCCCCGCAGAGCCAACTGGTACCTGCGGGTGGGCACCCCACTGCGGAACCGCAAAGGACTTCGTCCCTGGGGTCCAAGGCGCCTGGGGGCTTCCTGGGGTGCAGTTTCCTGGAGGTAGAGGCGCAGTAGTCCCTGGACCCAGGGCACTGGCTGGAAGCCCTGTACAGACCATCTGACAGATGCTTTGTTGTGAGATTTTGTAAAGTAAGTTTGTAGAACTTAAGCTCACCTCTTCAGTCCTGGGGCGCTTTCCCATGTACACGGGGAATTGGACAGACAGCTCTTCTGGAGGTGATCTCTTGTTTTCTGAGACAGAGAACAGGTGGTTGGGGGAAAAAAACCTGAAGTTTGTACATTGTATATGATATGGATTTTTAATAGATTTTTATTTTTTTAAATTTTGTGATCGTTAGATATTTTAAGGAAAAAACAAACAAACAAACAAAAGCTTTTGCTTTTTGGTCTTTAGTTGAATTTGCAGTTGAAGGCCTCAGAATCCTCTTAAAGAGCCACAGGGTTTCTTTGTCTTATTTATGGAGGAAAAAAAGCTCACTTTGCCCAGCACACTGTGAGGCTCAACTCAGGGCCCACAGCGACCTCCTTACTTGGAACCAAAGTTAAAGATATATATAAAATGATTAATAATAATAATGTAGAATGCTTTGTGTTTTGCCTTATTCTATTATGCAGAAATGTAAGAGAATTTTTTTATTTGTTTTTACAAACAACAACAAAGGAAACAAGTGTAGTCTATTAATATAAACACGGTGTTAAATTCCAAACTTGGGTAGACTTTATAAAAATGGTTTTTAGGCATCTCTCTGGTTATTTGTTTAACATGGTCACAAAAACCCACTCACTGTCAGTTGGAAAAATCAGAAGTTTAACTGCAGCAACTCTCCTTCAACTATGCAAACACCCAGAGGTCTTGGAGGGCTCTGGCTCCAGGAGCAACCCCCAGCCCCAGCAATGCGCATGGGGCCAAAGCATAGGGTGGCAGCAAGGACAGTTTCTGTTGGCCCTTGTGCCAATCCTGCTGTGTTCTTGGGATCTGTATACCAGACAAGTAGAAGCTTAGATGAGAGTCTAATGGTTGAGTACAAAAAAAAAAAAAATCATTTTGTATATTTTCTTTCCTGTGTGAAGGGATCAGCAGATATTTGTTCAGTGTTGTTCCTGGAGAACCCGGCATGGTTTTGTGTTTGTTTCAATAGTCATCAGGCATCCCCACCTCCAGCTGTAAGCTCTGCTTTTTCTTTATAGGCGTCCACAGTTGAGTCCTTGCTGGCTCCTGGGCTTCCTTGAGCCAGCCCTTTGCAGCTGTTTGCATTGTTCATTTCTGTGCTCTTTACCCATTTTGCATTGTGGACTCTGGTGACTTTAAACATTCTGTTCCCATGTCAATCAGTGGCAATAAATACAACATTGATTTTGGTCGGGGAAAAAAAAAAAGATATAAGCATACCCTGAACTTATTATTGTCTAAACAATTATGGAATCTGTTGGCCTTCATTGTCAACACCAACAAAGAGGATGCATTTTTTAAATAATAGCAATGTACAGAAATGAAAGCAAGGCCGTCATTGTTATTAAAATAACCAGAATAGGAAAGAGCTTATAATATAAGAAAGACACAGTGCATGTACAAGATGAGAGATTAATAAAAAATTATACTATTAAAAATAAATGCTTATACAAGATATTTCTCATTTCAAGCAAACAGAGGAATACAATCAATATAGAAACTAGACAACATAGAGTTCAGAGAAAAAATAACTAATACAATATATGGATATTATATAAGTTAAAATATGCCTAAAAATTCAGGATTTAAAGGAAATTAATGCAAATTTTAGTTATTTGAATAAATTAGTGAACAGTGATTAACTGGTGAAAGGTTGTTAAACATTTAACCATAAAACAAAGCTTGAACTTATGTAAATTATTCAAAAATTTTTTTGAAAATAGCCAGGTATAATTCTACAAAGAAAATCTTAATATTAAGTTAAAAGAATACAAATCACTTGAATGCAAAATATATAAAGTAAATATTGTAAAAGTTTAAATAAAAATTACATCATTGGAAAAATAAAGAAAACACAATTTCTTTAACATATATATATTGAATAGAAGAGAAAATTAAAACTGCAATTCCAGATATTATGGAGGAGTTTTTAATGGAAATTTTGTCAAACTACCTGACTAAAATTTATGAGATGTCAAATCTTTGAATTCATTATCCATTTCTTATGTTTATACATTACTTCTATTAATTTTTAAAAAGACTACAGAAATTAACTTGAATAGTTTATATTTCTTTCTAAATACTATAATAAACTTGTAGAAATCAGAAGAAATGAAATATTTTAAAAATCATACTGAAATTAAACAAAGATATACTGATTACTGAATTTTTTTTTTTGACATATCACAGAATGGTAGGATTTTCAAATGATTATCAGGTAGACACAAAAGAGATATTACTGCATTCTAATATTTAACCATATGTATTTACAAAAGTTCATGTGTTAAAGCATTGCAAGATAAGATTCTTGATTTCACTTATGTTCCATGAAAATATTCATTTCACAAATTTAAATAACAATGATTTACCAAATATTTTAGGGATGAATGGAAATCAAAAGTTGGCAAATGCCAAAAAGAAAATAACAAAATTTTGTATAAATATATTATGTAGACATACACATATGGAACATTATTCTAGAAGATCATGAATAACACTACCAGAAATGGTTGGGATTTTTCTATGTTCTTTAATATTTTTAAATATTTTCCAAATTTTTTTCAATGCTCACACATACTTTTTTCTACAACTTAATTCTATCAAAATATTTTGTTTTGCTATAAAACCAAGTATTAAAGATCTGCTCTGTCTCTTAATCTTTGTTTATGAATAAGGTAAGCAAACAGTATTTATAAAAGTCTATTTGATGTTATTATAACAAAAGTCATTGGGTATTCCAAATTTTGCAAGAATTGAAGTATTCTGATAGTAGCCAGAATGCATTAGTACTGTGTAAAATTTTTAAATTCAATGTCTGATTTATTTTTTATGATAGCTCTATGGATTTAAAGTTATCCATAGAGCTATTTACAAATGAATTTTGTAAATTATGTTTAGAAAAACATACATTTAAACCACACATTTAACACATATTTCTTGGCTTCCGATTATTTTGTTAATTTCTGAAAATATATTGTTGGAAATGTTCCAGAGCACCTGTGGTCAAGTAGAAGATGATTCAACAGAAATGCAAACTAATTAATGGACACTACTCTATTAAACAGAGACCAAGTAAATAACCAAGTAGGAAAGAAAGAAAAGATGGGCTCAGATACTCAGCACCATTGTCATTTAAAATACCTGGAGCCCTCTCTCTAATGAGAGCACTTTTTACCTCTTTGTTTCTAAGTCTTTAAATGAGAAGGTTAGCATAAAACACAAAGGCCATTTGATCTGTTCCCAAGGAATAGGACTTCTTCAGTTTTAAATAAGTGAAAATCTTGGTGCCATAAAAAATGTTGACTCTGAGGAGGTGGGAGGCACAAGTATAGAAGGCTTTGTGCTTCCTGAATTAGAATTAATTTTCAGGATAGCAGACTGAACCTGTAGGACACAGAGATTGTGATAATGGAAATCATTACTTTTGAGACTGTGGGAATGATTATCATCATTTCAGTGTCAAGGATATCAGTGCAGAACAGGGCTAAAATTGGGGTTAAGCCACAGAAAAAGTGATACATTACCTTGCATTTGCAGAAAAGCAAACTTTCATGCAAAGAGCATTGATGAAGGAGTCAATAAAGCCAGTCATGTAGGACCCAGTGATGAGGGTGTGGCACAGTCTCTTCTACATATGCACTGGGTAGTGAAGAGGATTACAGCTATCTATATAGTTGCAATTGGTCATTGAAGAGAAGAGGAAAAATTCAGAGACAGCCAAGAGAAAAAGACATCCATGTGAAGCAGCTCATGAATCAAATAAACTTGTTGGAGGTAAGTAAGTTCTCTTAGGTTTTAGGTGTGAGACTGAGGCAGGCTAGTTAGGGAATCAAAAGATGAATCTGGAACCTGGCAGAAAAATTGCCACTATTAAACACGTGGCCATCAATACCCCACAAATAGCTGCTAGAAGACCTTTGTGATAATTCCCATTTGGAATGAGATTTCCTCTGGAAGCCAGCGCAAGCCCCATATATTCTCCAGGGACCTTATCATTGGACCCTCCCAGGGGACTGATGGGTGGGGTAACCAATCAAAACAGTAAACAGCTGTTTACTGTTGTCATTAGCAAAGGGGCAGAAAAATTAATGGTTTAAAAGGCAAGCACCAAAGCAGAACTGCCCCTGTTCTTGCCTTTGCCCCCTTCTCTTGCCTTCCCCCTGCCTGGAACACCACACAAGTAAAACCTGGGCATTTGTAATCTGTAATGGAGGGTTGTAGTCTGTAAATTAGTCCTCTTTATCACTTTTCAGCCCATTTTCTTCTACCTGGGACACTTAATCTGTTATTTTCTCTCATTTCTCTTCCCTCCCTTCCTTAATAAATTACTGGACTAACTAACTTGGCTTGCTCTTGAAATTCATTTCTAGTAGCTTAGCCAAGAACATAGAGAAAACCTGGCAACAAGACCATTGAGTAACAGAGGCCAAGGAATGACAGGTGGCTGAGGAAAAAGTACATTGTAGTGTGAAGCTAGGTATCCATGGAAATGATCAATATTATGCCTTCATTCACAGAGATAGAAATCAGGTATATAAGGAGAAATGATATAAAGAGGACATCCCCAGATCTCTCCAGAGTCTTTCAATCCCATAAGGATGAAGTCAGACACATTTGAGTTATTCCTAATTCCCATAGTATTCAACTCTGTTGAGAAATCAAAGCTGATACTAACATAAATGACTTCAAATTATTTTTGTTTGTAGGAATGATTTGGAAATAAAAAAAAAAAAAAAGGTGAATCTAGCAATTGATTTTAAAAAGTAGTTCACAATATATGACTGAAAAAATCTTTGACTGCAAGTATAAATACATATGTACAAATCATCATTTGGATATTTAGATGAGAAAAAAAGCACAGATAATTATGTAAAATAGTCATGCCATTGACAGTTGGCCCTCTGATTCTAACAAGATTGGTTAAGTCCAGAAATCATGTTCTCAATCCTACTGTTCTACTTATATATAATTTCATAAATAAACCAGAAATATACTACTTTTATGTAATTTCAGAGAAACAGAAATAAAACACATGAACCTCTTGATTGATGCAAAAAAGACATTTGACAAAATAGAGCACAATTTCTTGATAAAAACACCCCAAAAGATAGGAATAGAAGGATGCCTTCTCAATATGGTAAAGTGTATATAAGAAAAATCTACAACTAGCATTGTGGTCAATGGAAAGGAGTGAAAGCTTTCTCTCTGAGATCAGGAGAAAAACAAGGATGCCCACTGTCACCACTATTATTCAATATTGTTCTAGAAGTTCTAGCTAAAGCAATTAGGCTCTACAAAGAAATAAAAGGTACCCAAATAGGAAAGGAAGAAGTAAAACTTTTACTATTAACTGTTGACATGATCCTATATCTAGAAAATCCTGAAAAATCTACAACAAATCTACTAGAATTAATCAACAACTTCAACAAAGTGGTAGGATATAAGGTTAATGCACAAATTGAGTGCTTTTAATTAGAAGAATCAAAAGAAAATGATATCTGGCAAGTTTCAAACCAAGGAGCTGATCACATGGTATGGGAGAGAGTAAGAGTATTGGGAGGGGCAGGTGAAAAAAAGATGAAAATTAATTAATTCATGGCTCATTCTAGAATGATCAGCATTATAGAAGGGCCTTAGGGAAGATACAGAAAGGGAAAATAAGAAAAAAATCAGAGATACTAGAGCCAACTATGAAGAGCATTCTGAGACTAGCTAATATGGGCTTTAAAGCATAATTTACTAAAGACAATATACATTACTAATTCTTATGATCAGCAAATAAAATGTACTAGTTATTGTTCCTATAGATCAAATAAATAAATCTGTGCAAGCTATTTGAAATTTTCTACATAAGAATACATATTCAGGCAGTTGAAAATATATAAATAGCATACATATTAGAACCAGAATAAATAATGTGTGAAAGCCATGATATTTCACAAAATTATTTAAAACAATGTGCAATATATAGAATAAAAGAATGAAAATTTCAGGAAAAGTAGAAATGAATAAAAGATAATTACTTTAATAAGTATCAATTATTAGAAGGAAAAATCTTCAAAGCAACTATGCTTTATCAGGTTCTGTGATTGGAATGAAAAATCTTATATCATTTAAGTAAGGAGTGACTGATATATCATTTAAGTAAGGAGTGACTGATTAGATAGAGAGTAGCCTCAATATATCCCTACAATAATGTATTATAATGTTTAATAAATTTTCTTTTATAACATTCATTAATATATGTTATTATATTTTAAAGTGAAGTGTTCAGGATTTAGACCACTGTAAAGTAGTTAAAAGAAAGGGAAAATGTAAAAGCAAATGTATGTATATGTATGTACACATATATATACACACACAGAGATCTTACCACATGAGCTACCTTCAGTCATTCTAAATATTGAAGACTGATTCTCTTTGTAAGAGTTTTATTTCTGATATATCAGATATCAGAATTTTCTAATCAGTTGGCTCCAATTATATAAGTAATACATGCAAATATAATTCAGTTTATACTTATTTAACCATCCTAACTATTCAATAAATACATTTGTGAGTGGATATATCTATACATTTTTTATATATCTATAAATTATTATGCCAGATTTAATATATACTTTCAAAAATAATCCTAGAAATATAATTTTCAACTAAACTAACATGGAAATGGCTGCCATATAGCAAATAAATGTATAAACATGACAACTCCCAGTCCAAGAAACAGAGAATATCTACTACTACAAATAAAATAGTTCCTCAAGATTGAGGAATGAGCAAACATAAGGGATGAATGCAACTATGGACTAAAGTAGACATTATTATTATAGCAGTGAAAGAACTTGAATTATTGATATAGAGGCAGTGTCCATCAGAGGTACTGAAGGGAGGGAGAGGGAAGAATAAGGGTAACATAGGGCAATTTAGGGATATTTGAATAGTTCTGCATGACATTGCAATGCAGATACAGACCATTATACATTTTGTCAAAGCTTATATAATTGTGTGGTGTAAACTATAAACTATAATATAAACTATAGACCATGGTTAGTAGCAATGCTTCAATATGTGTTCATCAATTGTACCAAATGAACCACACTAATGAAAGATGTTAATAGGAAAGTGTGGGAGAGGTAGCGGTTGGGGTGTATGGAAATCCCCTTATAATTTTGATGTAACAGTTATGTAATCTAAAGCTTCTTTCAAAATAAATTAAATAAAATACCCCACTAAATAAAACCGTTTCCTCCATTTGCCCAATAAGATCTAAGCCCCCTCTCAATTGGAACCCAAGCAGACATCACCATCCCCAAATCCTCATGGTTGAGGAATGAACAACCATATGGGGGAATGCAACCATGGACTAAGTAAACTTAATATTGTAGTAATGGAAGAACGTAAAACACTGTTATAAAGATAGTGGTTACCAGTGGTTCTGAGGGGAGAGGGAGGGAATAATAAGTAGAACATATGGCATTTTTAGGGCACTGAAATGAAGTGTAAACCAAAACATAAACTACAGGCCTTGGTTAGTAGCAATACTTCAATATTTATTCAATTGTAACAAATGTACCACACAACTGTAAAATGTTATTAATTGGGGAAGATGTGAGAGGGGGAGAGTGTGGGTACATGGGAATCCCTTATAATTTCAGTGTAACTTTTCTGTAATGTAAAACATTACAGTATTACATTAAAGAAAAAAAAACAAAACAAAAGAAAATTACCTTTACATAGCATGTATATATAAGTTCATGTCTCTATAAATACATTCTAACACATGCTAAAATGTGACCAATATTTAGTTAGATATACACTTGCTGGATGTGTGAAGGACACAAATACGAATAAGCAAACTCTTCTCTCAATGAGTTTACAGTCTTCGTGGAGAGAAATAATCCCATACAGCCAACGTATTTTAAAAGAGCATCAAGTTTATCTTTGATTCCTTTCAATATATACATCAAATGAGTTGGCCTACTTCATTCCTTTGATTACTGTGCAATCATTAATGGATAGTAAAGACAGTACTGAAAGACACACCCTTTCTAATGGTAATGTTTAACAAAATCTGTGAGAGTCCATTCATCTGGGTTTACATTAAAGAATATTCAGTACTGAAATCTCTCTCCATTGTAAAGTATAATTTTCCTTTTAAGATGACAGATTCATTATTAGTAAAGTTTTTCTGAATGATCTGGAGCCATAAAAATCTCTATATGTACATCCACATTGCTTCAGGCATTATTCTACAGCTAGTCTTTCATTTATTTACACACAGATAAAACACACATACACATTTACTTATTAAGTCTAGGAAGTTAGAGTGCTACAATATAGTTATTTGGTTATAAAACTCTTCTGTGTATAATGGAGAACATACTTCAGTTCTTACAAAGGTCAATTTCTACATAATTGAAAATAATAATGTCCGATCATAAATAAATGATCAAAATTTAAAATGTCATAGCAAAATGACCCCACATAATCATGAGAGTTCCCTACATAGGCATTCTGTTTTATTGTAAGTATTTTATTAAGCTTCACTGAAATTTTATTAAATACAAATTGAAGATTTGAGGTAACACTGCATTGAACAAGTCTATCAGCACCATTTTTTCCAACAACATGTACTCATTTCTGTCTGTATCACATTTTAGCAATTCTCACAATATTTCAAAGTTTTTTAAAATTATTACTATGTGTGCTATGGTGATGTGTCACCAGTGATCTTTGCTGTCACTACTGTAATTGATTTGGGGCACAATGAAATATACACATGTAAGATGGCTAACTTAAAAGATAAATGCTGTGTGAATTCTCCAACTACTGGCTTTTCCCTTGTTCTGCTCTTTCTCTCTCTAGTTCCCCTGTTGCCTGAGACACACACAGACTGAAATTAGGCCAATTAATAACCATACAACAGCCTCTAGGTTTTCAAGAAAGAGGAAGAGTCTCAAGCCTCTTGCTATAAATCCAAAGGCAGAAATGATTAAGCTTCCTGAGGAAGGCATGTGGAAAGCTCAGTTAGACTGAAAGCTAGGCCTCTTGTGACAAACTGAGTCAAATTGTGAAGGCAAAGGGAAGTTTTTTAAAGAAATAATAGTGTTACTCCATTGAATGAAAAGAAAACAAAATAGCCTTATTGCTGATATGAAGAGAGTTGATGTGGACTAGATAGAAGATCAAACCCACCACAATATCCAGAATACATGAAGAAATTTTACCACTCAAAAATAAAAAGACAATTTAAAAAAAGGCAAAACTTTGAATAAGCATTTCTCCAAAGAGCATGTAAAAATGGCGTAAAAGCACCAGAAAATATTCTCAACACCTCTAGTTATTAGGAAAATACGAATAAAAACCACAAATCAAAATCACATACATTTGAATGACTGTGATCTAAAAAAGATTAAAAAATTACAAGTCTTGGAGAGGATGTGGAGAAATAGTAACATTTTTTCATTCTTCATGAGATTGTAAAATTATGCAGCCACTGTTGAAGACAAAGACAGTTTTTCACTCTTTCAGGAAGCTAAGTTATCATATGACCTGGTAATCTTGCTACTAGATACTTAACCAGAAAAATTGAAATATGGGACTCAAACAGATATTTGCACACCAATGATTGTAGCAGCATTATTTGTAGTTGCCAAAAGATGTCCATCCATTTTGTAGTTGCCAAAAACTGTCCATCCACTGATGAATGGATTAACAAAGGTAGTATATATACACATATGATGGCATATTTTTCACTTGAAGAAGGGAATGAAGTCCTGATGCATGCAACACCATGGATGGGCCTTGAAGTCATTATGTTGAGTAAAATATGCCAGGCATAAAATGACAAATACTTTATGATTTCACTGATATGAACTAATTTTTTTATTTTTATTTTTTTTAAGATTTTATTTATTTATTCATTTATCCCCCCCTTGCTGCTTGTGCTCGCTGGGTCAGCTAACCACGCCACACGGGCGGGCTTGCCCTCACCAGGAGGCCCCGGGAACCGAACCCGGGGCCTCCCATATGGTAAGCGGGAGCCCTACTGATTGAGCCACAGCCGCTTCCCTGAACTAATTTTTTTAAGCAAACTTAGAATCTAGAATAAAGATCACCAGGGGACAGATTGGATTTATAGTCCTAAATAAATTATTTAATTTGTTAAAAATAAGCAACATATCAAATAACAAAGAAGAAAAAAATATAACTTGCAATAATATGAAAACATTAATATTGTCTCCAATTTTTTTATACTTGAATAAAATTTAATGATATAAAAATTATTAAACAAGATTAATTTTGTAATTAATATATTAATATGATCCTGGCATATGTATCTTGAAATATATATACTTCTTATATCTTGTTGTGCTTGGTATATATGCACAGGGCATATTTTCTCTACTTTTAAAATTTTGCAATATATTTTACTAGCATAAATGATTTCAGAAGGATTTTGGGAAGACGGCATCAGGTTGGGAAGGCAAGGCTCAGGTTTCTCACAAGAACAATGGAGAAAGAACCAGCAGCAGCCCAAGGGACCAGCTTTGCCAGGAAAATGTTTCACAACTACCTGGAGAGTGAGGAACAGAGAGAGGAAGATGCAAAAGCAACAAACATCAAGTTACTAAACTTCCTGGCTGCTGGTAAGGGCTCCCCTCCCCCTCTCCCAAGATATTACGCTGGGGTAAAAGCCATGGCTCATTGCAGCTGCCTGAGAGGGGAACAAATGTTTTCCTCTTTGTCATCTGTTACAAGGGAAATAGAGAATAAGTCAGGGGGCTCTTCTTTAGTCAATTCAGCTGGCAGAGACCACACTGAATCTCAGCTCTGTCCAGACCAAAAAAAAAGGAAACAGAAATACACCTCTTTAGAAAAGTATGCCAATGAGCACCATTTCTGGCTGCTCTGGAAATTGAATAGACAAATTGCACTTGGGTGTCTCTGTTCCCTAACTTCTGAGAGATCATCTGAGCCTCATTAGTGAGTCTTTGGCATAATTTTGATAACTTAAGCTGAGCAATTTTAAAGACTTAAGATAAGTTGAACCAAATATCAAGGAAGAGCTGTGGAAAAAATTACAATAGACAAGAGAGAAAAATTGGCCATCAGAGTAAATTCACCAACATATTCAGATGCTGAGACATCAGCAAAAAATTACAAGCCATACTAAGAAACAGGAAGAGATGTAAAAAATGGAACAAGTTCTCAGGGAATTGAATGAAAATGTGAAATGCAAAACCTTATGCATTGTTGGTGTCTCAGAAGGAAAACAGAATGTAAAAGGGGCAGAAAGAGTATTTAAGAAAATAAAGACTTAAAACTTCACAACCCTTGTGAAAGACATAAATATCAGTATCCAAGACCAATATACCCCAAATAGAGGAAATCCAAATAGACTTACCCTGAGACACCTACTATTCAGAATGACTATTCAGATGGTTCTGAAAGTAGCAAGAGAAAAGCAAAGCATCACATTTAAGGGAACTTCAATAAAATTAATTGCCAACTTCTCATCAGAAATGATGAAGGAGAAAGTGGTGTGATGTATTCAATCTTCTGAAAGAGAAAAACTGCCAGCCAAGATTTCTGTATCTTGGAAAGCTGTCCTTCAAAAATGAGGGTAGTTCAAATCTTCACAAAAACTAATAGAATAAATTATCACAAGACTGATATTACAAGAGATACAAAGGGATTGCTGTACCCTGAAAGGAAAAATCTAGGTGAGACACTTGGAGAAAAGTGTAGAAATGAAGATGATTAGAAACAGTAAATTAAAGTATTAAAAGATAGACAATAGTAGGATATGACAACAGAAAGCCAAATATCAAAATGGATGAAGTAAGTAATGCATTTAGAGGAATAACAATGAATGTTAATGGATTGAACTCCCCAATCAAAAGATATAGACAGATAGAATTGACAAAAAAAAAGTATGATCCATCTAAATATTATCTACAAGAGATAGATGTAAGGACACAATCAGATTAAAAGTGAAAGCTTGGAAAAAGTTATTCCATGCAAATAGTAACCAAAAAGAGCTGCAGTAGTGATACTAATATAGGACAAAATAGATTTTAAATGCAAAACTCTTATAAGGGATGAAGAAGTCATAATATATTAATAAAAGGGACAATTCACCAAAAAGAAATAACTATACACCATATGCACCTAACCTCAGTGCTCCTAGACACATGAGGCACATGCTGGCAAACCTGAAGGGAGAAATAAATGTCTCTACAATAATATTTGGAGTCTTTAATACACCATTCTCAGTATTGGATAGGAAATCTGGACAAAGGATAAATAAGTACAGAGCTTGAATAAGATGATAAATGAACTAGACTAATAGAAATCTATAAAGCATTGAACCACAAAACAGCAGGATATACTTTCATTTCAAGTGCTCATGGATCCTTCTCCAAGATAGAACATATGTTCATCACAAGACATGTCTCAAAATTTTAAAAGGTTGAAATTATACAAAATATTGTTTACAACAAAATGAAGCTGGAAAACATTTTGTATGGAAAAAGGGAAAATTCATAAATATATGGAGATTAAACTCACTCATAAACAACCAGAGGGAGAAAGAAGAAATTGCAACAGAATTCAGCAAATATTCTGAGATGAATGAAAATCAGAACACAAAATGTCAAAACCTATGGGGAGGGAAGCCATAATGATGACAAAGTAAGGAGCTCCTGGAGTCAGCTCGTGCTACAGGGCAGTTAGTAATCAGCCAGAACTATATAAAGCACCTGTTTTGGGGCCCCAGAAGACCATAAGTGGTTTGTGCAACATCCTGGAAAGTATGGAAGGAGGAGACTACCCATCTGCAGAGAAGATTCATGAGTAGAGCCCTCCACACTGCAGAGGTCAGTGCCCACAATGCAAGCCACCTTGGGAGCTATTCTGTGGCTGAATTTGGAAACTCCATTTCCTCCAATATTGGGGAGGAAGACACGATGTGGCACCGACATCAGATACTGATTAGTGAATTAGGAGGGCTAAAGTATAATCCTAAGAACAGCTAAACTTTGAACCTGTCCAACTCAGAAAGATATGGGTAGCTGCCATTTTAAATCTGCCCCTTCCTAAGGGGAAGTGGGGCTGATTGAAAATCACAGTGCTGGTAGAGACTAGTTTCTTTCCACTCACACAGATTGGATTGCAGCTTTAGCCTAAACCTCAGCCCCATCTCTGGCAAGGAGGAAACTGGTGGGGGGGGCATGCACCACCTCTCTGGGAAACTGCAAGCTACAGCACAGAGGCCAGTACCCATCCTACTCTAGCAGCACAAGCTGCCTCAGGAGTTATTCCATGGCTGGAGTTAGAAGCTCCATTTCTCATGAATGATTAAGGAATATACAATTGTCCACCAACTTCAGCTACTGATTAGTGGACTCAGATTGCTAAACTATAATCCTAGCAACAGCAAGGGTTTGAACCTGTGTAAGCTGGAAAGAGGTCAGTGGCCACCATTTTGACTCTGACCCAACATGAGGAGAAGATGTGCTTACTGAAAATCCAGTGAAGTTTTGGACTGGCTTTTTTCCACCAAGATCAGACTCTAGCCCTAGCCCAGGCTGCAGCCTCACCTCTTCCAGGGAGGAAGATGACAGGACCTGCACCAGGCTCTCCAAGCAACTGCAGGTGCTTTTGGCTGGCACAGACTGAATAGTTGGACACCTGGGGCTGCATCCCCACACCACAATAGGAAAGGAGAGGATCTGGATATACTCGACCTCTCTGGGCAACTGCAGGTATTTTCAGCCCACACATACAGTTTTGTTGATTGCCTTTGAGTCCATCTCCACTTCTGCCCCATCATAGAATAGGAGGGGTATGGTGTTCCCTCAATCTTTCAGGGCAACTGCAGGTGGCTTTGTCCTGTAAAAATCTGACAATTGGGCATCTGTGGCTCTACCCCCATTTCCAATGGGACATGAGATGGACTGTGTTTGCCCAGCCTTCCTGGGTAACTGCAGGTACTTTTGGGCCACCAAGCCAGGACTGGTGGGTTCTTGTGGATCCACCCTCACCCCTCAATAGGAAATGAAGGGGCTAGTGTCCCCACAGCTTTTCAGGGCAATGCAGACAATTTCAGCCTGCATGGACTGGATTGTTGGATGCCTATGATTCCACCCATCTCCCTAATAGGATAGGAGGGTATCGGTTTCTCCACAGCTTCTGTGGGCAATGGCAGGTACTTTTGGCCTACAGGGACTGAACTGTTGAGTTCCTATGGATCCAACCCCATGCCCTAATAAGATAAGAGGGGGCTGTTATTTCCTCAGCCTCTATGAGCAGTGACAGGTATTCTAAGTCTTAAGGGACTGAACTGTTGGGTGTTGGTGGTTCTGTTCCCATGCCCCAAAGAGAAGAATGTACAGTACTCCCTCAGCCTCTCAGGGCAACTACAGGTGAATTCAGCCCACATAGATTAGATTGTTGGTCACTCCAGAGGGTCCTTTCCCACCCCTGGCAAGGAGGGGTCTGGTGCTATATCAGTTTACCTAGCCAATGGTTCTCATTTTGTATTCTCACAGCATAGATGTCTGCCCACAACCATAGCTCTATCCCCATCCAGGTAGGGGAGGAAGGGGTGTGAAGCTATTAGTCTCCCTGGACAACTACAGACAGTCCTGTCCTTCCCAAATTGGATTATAACACATGGCTGCTGCTCTCTCCCTACTCCTGAGAAAGAAGAAAGTTGGGAGAAGTTTCTTCAATTCTTGGGGCAATGTTGGCAGCTTCAGCTTCAGTTCAGTTTAGAAGGCGAGGATAGAGAGGGTTGATAGAGATGCATGGAGAGCAGGGTGAGTAAGGCACAGGAAAAGTGCTGGGGAACAATGGAGGTGATGCTGGGAAGGGAAGGTGGATACAGACAGTGACCATGAAAATGAAATTTAGCAATCAAGAGTTTAATGTGTTTTAGAGTTAGATTGGTGTCAGTGGGCCATAAAACTTGCTTGAGACTGGGAGGAGCACAGGCAGGGCTGGGTCTGGGAAAGGGGCCTTAGCAGGAGGCTTGGTGTTCACGGTGGAATGAAGGCTGAGATTTGGAATAAAGGAGCCAACCACAGAGTCTCCATAGTGTGTCATAAGGGAAAGGCTCAGGAGTCACCCACCTCAGGGTCTAACACTTGTTCCAGTCCTGTACTGATATATAGCTCTTAAAAAACTTTTGACTATTTATTCAACTATTGCATACCTGATAAAGCATTTTATGGGGAGCTATTAGATAAAATAAATGATACAATTCAAGTTAAGCACCTAACACTGTACCTGACATATGAAAAAACTTCAGTAAACAAATATAAATGTAAAAGACATAAATGTTCCTATTTCACAAGGCTATCACTACTCTTCCACCCATTCATTTTTGGGAAGCAAGAATTTTATCAAAAGTGATGGCAGAAAAATTGACTACATTGGGTATGAGGAATGTGTGGTATTAGTGTTCCCTGACCCAGTGACCAAAAAGCATACTGGAAACTAGTGGAAAAACATTATAGATGTCACTGAATATATAACAAAACAAAATTAATTCTATAAAAGTATAGTTTAATATAAGAGCACAATTATTGAAATACCAGAAAATAAATTACAAATCAGAGAGTTCGAGTGCAGAATAGGATGATCCTCAAGTCATTGTTGCAAATATAGAAATATTCACATACGTAGGAAAAGATTAGAGCACATTTTGAGAATGTAAATACATTTGTAACTTATTAAGATACTTGAGAATAGAAGTGTGTTTTATAACAATTTAAGGATAATTTCTGAACCAAAACATCAGTGAGAATTAGAGTTAGGTAGAAAATAGTCACTGTAGTTCAGTTGCTGTTGAACTTGGCTGTACATTAGAATCAGGTGGAGAACATGAAAAATATATAGGTGCTGGGGAACTTTTTTTGAAAATGTTGCCATGATGAGCAGCATTATTTTTAATGTTAATTTTTAAAATGTTTACCCAAGATATCATGGCCTGAAGAATTGGTGAAAAAACCAGAACATTTTGAAATAAGTGTAAAGCCCATCCTTACATAAACTAAGAGAAATCTGGAGTGCTTATACATAAATTAATGGTAAAAACTGAACATACGTGAGTGTTGAATAGGATGCATGAGGAAGCAGATCTCAGAACTAACTGCAAGCTCACACTTCCAAGAAGAGGAAAACATCCTGAATTGCATAGCCACAGTCACTTAAAAGAATGGCAACAAGTTCTATAGACTGGAGGTGGAGATACTTTGGACTTTCCCATTGAGGAAAAAATTAACAAACAGAATGTTTATTAAAACATGGGGAAAGAAAAGTTATATAAACCAATATGAGAGAATCTTACAAATCTAATCTCACATAATATAAATTAGTTCTATAGAGATTTAAAGCATGAAGTCATTTATGGGTAAAGATTGTATGATACATCCAGCATTTCCTACTTGCCAAGGACTGAACTCACCACTGTCCTCCACCCCCAACCCAGGTATCCTTCCCAATAACTCCTTGGTAGCACACCCAGCTTTAGGTGCTATAACATTAAATGCTGCCCACCCAGAGCTCATCTTATTTTGAGAAAAGATCACACACCCAGATGTTTTCACAAAACTTGCATGCAAGCCTCTGGCATTCAGCCACATTTCCCTTTAACCTTATAAAATCTAAAGAGCTGTTGGCAAAGGTACAGAGATATACTCATGAACTTCCAGCCATCTTGCTGTCACAAGGTAGCCTGAAGCTTTCGTAAATTCCCCTAATAAATGCTTAAGAATTAATCACCCTGGTATGCAGTTTGTCTTTAGAATCTCCATAGGCCCCATTTGGGGGTAGTTTGCAGCATCCCTGGCTGTACCTCCCCCGATTTCTTCTTTTGGGGTGAATCCTGCTACTGGTTCAGTGGGACACAAGTAGAAGACATACATAAAATTTAATATATTGTTTGAGGATTTTAAAATGTGATGAACCTTTACAAAGAGCAAATGATTGATAATCACAAAAGTAAGATCATTAATTATGTGTGGATATGAGGGAAGGAGATATGAGTGTGTTGCATGCAGAATATGTCAAAGTTACTGATATTTTCTATACCTACAAATTGGTGCATGAACTGATTTTTGTTTTATAGTTATTATATATATTTTAAATATTCATTTTATATATTCCCTTGAGATGTGGCTAGTACAACTGATAAATGAATTTTTAAAAATTTATTTGCAGTTGAAATCTTCAAATATAATAACTAATTGCCACCATATTACAAAAACAAGCTCTAATGTATTTGATATTACATTTTCTTAAATGGAAAAAAATAACTATCTTGGGCAAAGTAATTGTTTCAGAAGGGTTCATCTAATACAAAGAAAAATTATTAAATAGAAAACTGCACAAGAGCTATACAAAATACTGAGAGGAAAAGAGGAAAAGGAAAAGGAAAAATCAACAACAGTTTGATAAGAACACTTTTGAGAAAAAACATGTGACAGAAAAAATGAGATCTATTATCAAAATTTGACCATAAAGTTAATGAAGTCATCACCTCTAAAAACAAGAGACAAAAGTAGAGATCCCAAGGCTCAGGCAGGAGCAGGCCAGAAACAGGTGGGTCTGAAATGAAGGGACTGAGCCCAGTGAAAAGAAATGTCAGACTCTGAAAATGGTATCCTGTAGGAGAAGTGCATAAGATGACTGTTAGGGAGGTGCTGTTTTTTAATAAAGAATTCTAAAATTATTTAGACTTTTAAACTGTCTCTGAACTGACACTAATTCCAGAGGACCGAAATCATCACTGCTGTCCAGCAGTCAGGGTAGGGCTTTATTGAGGTCAGATGATCAATGGAATTTTAGCTCTGATCTGTCTCACAGTGGATCCATGGGTCTCTTAACCCATCTTGTGAATTTCACCCCCTGTTCCAGAATGCATAATTAGATTAGACATACTCAGCAGCAGGCAGAAACCCCACAAAGTTTCCCTGACTTATGGAGTGTGAGCTATAATATGGAAGGCCAACTGGAAGCCCACAAAACTGCCTTTAAGTGAGAAAAAAATATATCAAATGCAATACTGTATCCCTGGAGGGATTACAGAGATTAGTATCACCATCAAGGACTTGAAAGTTGTAGGGGAAGTGATTCCCACCACATCTGCATTCAACTCTCCTATTTGACCTGCACAGAAAAGAGATGGATCTTGGAGGACAAGAAAGGTTATTGTAAAATTAGCCAGGTATTGACTCCAAATGCAGCTTCTATTACAGAGGTAGTATCATTGTTTTAGAAAATTAATACCTCCTTTGGTAACTGGTATGCAGCTATTGATGGGGCAATTGCTTTTTTGCTTGATGCCTGTTGTTAAAGACCACCAGAATGTTTGTTTTCATCTGTCTTGGGCAGTGATACACCTTTGCCATTCAAACTTATGGGTATATCAACACTCCAGCTCTATGTAATGATATAGTCTTCGGGGACCTCAATTGTCTTTCAACAAGACATCACACTTGCTCATTTTATTGATATTATGCTAATTAAACCTGGTGAGCAGAAAAAGGAAACTATTTTAGAGTTATTTGTATAACATTTGTTGTGTTCAAGGGTGGGAAATAAATCCAAAAGATTCAGGTGCCTTCCCCATCAGTGAAATTGCCAGTCATCAAGTGATGTTGGGCATGTTGAGATATCCCTTCTAAAATGAAAAAAGCTTTCCATCTGGAACCTTCTACAACCAAAAAGAGGCACAGAATGTGTCACTTATGATCCACTAGAAAATTTTTTGCTCCCTGCCCCTATGACCATATGCTCTGCTGTGCTAGAGGTTTTGGTCACAAAGAAAGGAGAATTTCCATCAGGGGACACAATAATGAGTCTGTTTAACTGGAATTTAAGACTGCCACATGGCCACTTTGGGTTTCTCATGCCTCTGAAACAATAGGTAAAGAAGGGAATTATTGTCCTGTCTGTGATGATCTATATTGATTTCTAAGGGGATATTGGACTGCTACTCTACAAAGGAGGTAAGGAAGAAAATATCTGAAGATACAGAAAATTTCTGAGGGTGTCTCTTACTATGGTCATGTCTTGTGATTAAAAGAAAATTAAAAACTGTCATGACCCAAACCAGGAAAGACTATTATGGTATAGACCATTCAGGAATGAAGGTTTTGGTCACCCCTCCATGCAAAGAACCATGACCACCTCAGGCACTTGCTGAGGATAGAGTGGGTAGTGGAAAAAGATACTGGTAAATGTAAGCTATGACCATATGAAAAAATGCAGAAATGAGGACTCTAATGGCTATGAGTAAGTTTTCATTCTTTTATTGTAAATGTGCTTTCGTATCTATCTATCCATCATATCTTTTTTCTTTGTTCTCTTATCCCCTTAACGTATAATTTGTATTAACTTTTTCATTACATTTAGATACAGGATATGTAGGATAGGAGTGAACATCACCCAAGGACTTATACCCTCTTCTGTGGAAAGGGTTAATGTGTTTTCAATTATATGCAGGACAGATGTTTAGGGGAAGTATGACTCTTATTTTATTTATTTGGAGATCAAATAAATTTTATTTGGAAACAAATTACAATGGTGAAAGCACATGATAGTACTTGTAATTAGTAGTGCTAACATATGGGTATGATAGTGGTTGGTTTCTTTCTGTTTGGTTGTTTTTTTAGTAATGAATATGCTCTAATATTGATTGAAGTGATGAATGCACAACTCTGTGACATTACCAAATTCCACTGATTGTACATTTTAGATAAATTATATGGTTTATGAACAAAAATTAGAATGGTTTTGGGGGGAAATAACTCAAACTTAAAATATGTACTATAGGTAATAGTAATACTTTGATGATGCTATTTCATAATTTGTTACAAATATTTCCCACAATGCAAGTTAATGGTGGTGGGGTGATGTGTGGAAGCCCTGTAAAATGTTATGTATATTTGTTTTGCATGTTCAGAAGTTTTACTATTCACTGATTGTTTATATATGTTCAGGTATGAATGGTATACTTCAATATATTGTCCTTAAAATGAAAACAAAAAGGAATACTATAAATAATTGTATGCCAACAAATTAGATAATCTAGAAGAAATGGAAAATTTCCTGGAAATGCATCACTTATCAAAATCAACTCAAGAAGAAATAGAAAACCCTCTGCAAATCTGTGTGACTATTTGATACTGAATAGAATGCAGAAATTCATATCCTTAGAGCAATTTCATTCCTGTGGGTGTGAACCTATTGCAGGTGAGAACTTTAGATTTGGTTATTTCACTTAAGGACCTTTTGACTGGATTATTTTAGTAAAGCATTACCCAAGGAAGGTCTTACTCCTCTTACTGGAGTCCTTTATAAATTGTATGAATACAGAGACCCAGAGAGAAACACCCAGAAGCTGAGAAAGAAAGCTTTGGAATCCAGAAGCTGAAATCAACAAAACCCAAAAGGAGAGAGAAAGCCATGAAGCAGGAAACTGAAAGCAAGTAAGACCAGAGGAGGAGGGAAAGCCCCAACAAACACCATCATGTAGCCTTGCCATGTGAGAGAGGAGTCCAATATCGCTGGCAGCCAGTCTTTGGAGAGAAAAGCATTACCTGAAAAAGTCTTGATTTGGACATTTTCACAGCCTTAGAATTGTAAGCTTATATGTTAATAAATCTCCATTATAAAAGCCAACCCATTTTTGGTATATTACCGTCAGCAGTTTGCAAATAAAAGCAACCTGTAACAAATAGAGGTGAAACCTTCCACCAAAGAAAAATTCAGGACAAAATGTCTTCACTAGTGAAATCTAATAAATACAGAATTAACACCAATTCTTCTCAAACACTTCCAAAAAATTCAAGAGAAGAGGACAGTTTTAAATTCATTCTATGAGTCCAGTACTACATACACCAAAGTCTAGTAATCACAAGATTTTCCATTATGAATATAAAGCAAAAATCCTTAACAAAATACTAGCAAATGAATTCATAACATATTGAAACATATTGAAAATATTAAACACCATGACCAAATGGTATTTATGCCAGGGATGCAAGGGAATCTCAACATATGGAAACCAATCAATGTAATAATCTATGTAAATAGGAAAATGAATTTTTAAAATGAAAATCATCCCCATAAATGCAGAAAGGGCATTTGGCAAAATCCAGCACTATTTCTTGTTAAGAACACTCAGAACACTAGGAATGGAAAGAATATTTCTCAATATAGTAAAGGCAATTTATTAAAAACTTATTGCAATATCATTCTCAATGTTTAAATTCTGAAAACTGTCCTCCTAAGATTAGGAACAAGACAAGGATGCCAACTTTCTGCACTGCTATTCAATATTGTACTATAAGTACTAGCCAGAACAATTAAATAAGAAAAAAAATTAAAAGTCATGCAAATTGGAAAGGAAAAGTAAAACAATATTTATTTACAGACTGCATGATTATATATAAAGAAATCTACAGGGAAATTCTTAAAGCTACTAAATGAGTTCAACAAAGTAGCTGTGTAAAAGCTAAAAAAGGGGAAATTAAGTAAGCAATTCCATTTACAATAGGATAAAAGGAATAAAATATATACGTTTAACCAGAGGTATAAAAGACATTTACATTGAAAACTGGAAAAAAATGTTGAGGAAAGACATTAATAAGTCCTAAATGATTAGCAAGATATTTCATGTTAATGAACTAGAGTTAATATTGCCAAGATGTGACTATTACCAAAAGTGATCTACAAATTCAATGCAATCCCTATCAAAATTCCAGCATTCCATTTTTTTTCAGAAATGGAAAATGCAATCCTCAAATTCATGTGGAATTTCATGGTGCCCCAAATACACAAAACAATTTTGAAAAAGTAGAACAAAGTTGAAGAATTCATACTTTTCAACTTCAAATTTTACTGCAAAGACACAGTAACCAAAACAGTTGTGGTAATGTCATGAAGATAAACAAATAGTCCATTTGAATAGAATTGAAAGTTGGTAAATGAACCCACATATCTCTTGCAAATTCATTTTTTAAATTAAAGATGTTGGAGTTTTACAGAAAAATTGTGCATAGAACAGAGTTGCCATATACCGTTCAATTATGACCAGCTTAGTTTTGTGTAGTACATTTGTTACAATTCATGAAATAACATTTTTATAATTGTACTATTAACTATATTCCATCATTTACAATAAGTTTCCCTGTTTGTGTTATACAGTCTTATTTTTTTTTTAATTTTTATTCTATCAATTGAAAACCTAAAGTTTATCCTGTTACCCGTATTCATATATAGTCATGCTTTTCTTAAAGTTTTATTCTTTTGACAGTATACAACCTAAAATGTATCCTGTTCCTCATATTCATATATATATTTCTGTTAATCACACAATATTCTGCTACCATCACCACCATTCATTACCAAAATTTTACAATCAACCCTAATAGAAACTGTACATTTTAAGTATTAACTCCCCATTACCTATCCCAACCCTGGCTTCTGGTAACCTATATTCTAGATTCTGATTCTACAAGTTTGCTTAATCTAATTATATCATATCAATGAGATCATACAATATTTGTCCTTTTGTGTCTGACTTATTGTACTCAACATGATGTCTTCAAGATTTAACCATGTTGTCATATGTATCAGAACTCCATTGCTTTTTATGGCTCAATAATATTCCATTTCATGTGTAAACTATATTTTACTTATCCATTAATTTGTTGATGGACACTTGGGTTGTTTCAATGTTTTGGCTATTGTGAATAATGTCACTATGAACATTGGTTTGCAAATATCTGTTTGAGCTCCTGATTTCAAATTGTTTTGGTATATACCTAAAAGTGGGATTTCAGAGTCATTTCGTATTTCAATGCTTAAATTTTTGAGGAATTGTCAAACTAACTTCCACAGTGACTGCACCATTTTACATTCCCACCAATAATCCTTTCCTCAACACTTGTAATTTTCCATTTATTAAGTAATTCCTATTTCATTGGATGTGAAATTGTATCACATTGTGTTTTTGATTTGCATTTTCCTAATACCTAATGATGTTGAGGATCTTTTCATGTGCTATATTAGCCATTTATATATTTTCTTTGTAGAAGTGTCTATTCAAGTCTTTTGCCCATTTTTAAATGGACTGCTTTTCTTTTTTAGTGTTGAATTGTAGGATTTCTTTATAAATTCTTAATACTATATTCTTATCAGATTTATATCTGATAAGAATATAATATTTGATTTCCAAATATATTCTCCAATTGAGTAAGTTTTCTTTTT
>JAKSZT010035913.1:880292-892327 GCA_026826555.1 Tolypeutes matacus | reverse complement strand
TGCCTGCTTATAAAATGTTAGAAAACTTAACAGTATTTCTTCTTAGAGGACCCCCAAATGCCTATGGTTCTGCAGTTTTCTCAAGGATATAATGAAGTACCAAGACATTGGAGAAGAGGATTAACACAACCCTTGTCCAAGCCAAAGAGATTTACTTGAAGTATTGGCTCTGCAGCTTCCATGCCCTGTCTGAGCATGGTCAACTTGACAAGACCAGGAGCACAATTAGTAGATTCTCCTCCCTAGGTGCACCATTTCCCTCAGAGTTGTTGCCACCTACCCTAAGACAGTATCATAAGCAGGGCCCTGTCCTTTACCAATATCAAGGATTCACCTTTCCTACTCCAGCCCACATTCCCTTCAGTCTGCAGTTCACTCAGTGGGACCATTTCAATGAGCCAATCATGAAACAAACCTGAAGAGCCATACCCTTTTGGCACCTTCTGCTTTGTGGAGCCTAACTAACTCCTTGAATTAGGTAGGGAAAGAAGAAAAATAGAGGAAAATTTTACATTGTTCAAGTTTAATAAATTAAATTGCCATACATTTTCAAAAGGCCATGCAGAAATAAATTCCATTGGTTCTCTTAAAAGTTGCAAGATGAAAAAGGAGAGGTTTCAATTTTGTCATTATCTACAGTGAAGGATGCAAAGAGCAGATGAGAAGAGGAATAACTGTCCATCCACTCCTTGTGATGTCTCCATTCTCACACTTTCCCTTGAAAGTCACTGCAAATACTACATAGTTCCTCATACCTCCAAACAAGCATGAATTGCTTTGTGTACTATTCTCTGCTGCAAAATTATATGCAAAACTGATAACCAACAAGGAGTCAGATAAAAAAAAACACAATAAAATGAAACAAATGAAATCATGTGTTTCATATTTGTATATAATGACATCCCAGAGTATTTGCAAAGATTTTACTTAAACTTGTGTCACAGTAAAGAGAGGACCTTTAGTGAGGGATACATTGGAATGCTGCTAAAATAACACATATCCTTCCCTTTATAATGTTATATGTGTGATATTTTCCTTGTTTATCATCTTTCTCCTCCACATAATTATGTTCTCTGAAGACAAAATCTTGTCCTGTTTTTCATTATATGTCTGGTACATATACTGTGACCGGTACTTACAAACAACCCGAAAATATTTGTTGAATGAATGAGTGAATTAAGCAATTAATACTTTGGGATTATTAACTTTCTACAGCTTACTTGTTTCATCAGTGAAAATAGGAATAAATAAATTGACACTATTATAAATACAATTTAGAATTAATTAAAATGAGAAAAGAGGGAATAGGTGTAGTTCAGGGATTGAGTTCCTGTTTCCCACGTTTGAGGCCCCCATTTCAATCCCTGGAACCTCCTAAAATTAAAAAATATATAGAAAAGGGCTTGAATAAGGAAGTGATAGAAAAAATTAGATTGTGCACAAATAAATATGTTCTCTTTATCTTTACTTTGGGGACAGTTCTCTTTCTGCCAGTCACACTGTGAGATGTGCAAGTACTGACAGTCCTTTGTCTGGCTATGTGCTTAAATGCACAATTATTCAAGCAAAGAAAAAAAAAATCTGCTCCAGCTCCAGCAATATACTATAGAGGGTTTTTAAAAAGTAATTACACACATAATATATGAAAATTGTATAAAATGTACATTTTTGTTCTAATTTTGGGGGAAAAGGGGAGCCAGGGTGGCAATTTTAACATTATGAAAAATTAGCAGACCTCTAAATTGATAAAGAGAAGACATAATCTGTTACATTCTACTGTTATTGACTAAACTTCCATAACTCAGACATTCACATTGCATATCTCCAGGTTTTCTGACAGCATTCTTGATATCAGATCATCCTAGGGCTCAGTGCTTAGTTCTTATAGCAGTTTGGCAGTTTTATGTAGTTATGAATTCCAAAAATAGATATTAGGTTATGCTTGTAAACTGGTCTGTTAATCTGGGCATGATTAAGTTATGATTCGGGTGTTCACTGGACCATGTCAGTAGGGTATTGAGCCCCCCCTTGGTGGGTGGGGTCTCAAAGATAAAAAGACTTGGCAAATGACAGAGTTGGAGTAGTTTTGATGTTGGAAGTCTGATGCTAAGTGTTAATGCTGGAGCCTAGGGGAGTAAGCACAGATGACCTTGGTCGTGAGGAAAGAGAGAAGGCTCTGTAAAAAGAGATGAGATGTTCCCCTGATAGTTCACAGCTGGCCTTGTGGAGAGAGGCAAAGCCTAGAAAGCCTCATAGTCTACAGCTGACCTTGTTGAGGAACTATAGGAGCTGAGCCTGGAGAGAAATGGAGCCCCAGGAAGAGAGGAGCCCAAGAAGCCTGAACCCTGGCAAATGTCAGCAGCTGTCTTACTCCAACACATGACAATAGACTTTGATGAAGGATGAAACTTATGCTTTATGGCCGAGTAACTGTAAGCTTCTACCCCAAATAAATATCCTTTATAAAAACCAACCAATTTATGGTATTTTGCATCAGAACCCCTTTGCCTGACTAATACAGTCCTCTTCTCTCTATTGATACATCTCTCTCATTTGCCTCATTAAACCCATGGCTGTCTGTAGCAGATTACATCCTAACATACACCTCCTGTCATACCAGCTTCTCTGAGGTTCAGACTCATATATTTCATTTTCTGCATAGCACTCTGTGTCTCAGCTACTTCCTCTGTAAATTATGAATTATAATAATATATTCCTCACATGGTTGTCATGCAGAACAAATACCTGAGAAAGGAAAAACAATTAGAAGAGTGCCTGGCCCCAGAATGAGTATGTACTCAATGAGTGCTAACTCAGCATTATTGCTTGACATCTTCACATGTATATCTAATAACAATACAAGGCTGCCATACAACAATTCTTGTTTCCAATACCCATTCCAGTCTTATCAATGAATTTTTCAAAACTGAAATAGACATAGATTTTCAGGATCCTTCCTAATAAACTGTTCCAAATTTCCTATGGGTGACCATTGAGCCAGGTTCAGTCAACTTATCTAGCAAAGAATTTTTACCATTCAGGATCCTCATGCTAATACACTCAACACAGAATATCTGGGGGAAAAAAAAACACCCATTGGATATATTCTGCCCAATTTATAATGATTTTATTTCCTCCATTGTCTAGCCCACCAGTATCCTACTCTTTCATTATCAAGGTCCTCTGCTTTAAACTACCTTCTTTGAAAATGTCTGTTTGAAGGTAATATAAAGAAATGTAATTGATTTTTGTATTTTATACTTCTGCTCAGTTTTCACATTATTTTCTATGGTCATTAATATTTTGTGTAAAGACAGTATCATCATCTGTGAATAATGACAGTGAAGTGTTCGGGTTTTTTTTATTGTCTTGTGCTAAGTATCACATGAAAAAGATCTTAAATTCCTTAAATATTAAATAAAAGCAAATCAAAACCAGAATATGATACTTTTTATGCCCAATAAAGTGGTTACTGACTTAATTCCCTAGCTGCTAAAACAAATAGGTTGTCATAACTAAAGGAATTTATTGGCTCAGAATTTTAGTGACTAGAATGCTTGCTTCCTGCTAGCATCAGTATCAAGTTACTGGACAGCAACTTTTTTGGTTCCTTGCCTTTTAAATCACATGATAACACACAGATCTCTTTCATTTATTTATTTTTTAAAAAGATACTTAGATTACATAAATGTTACAAAAAAATATAGGGATTCCCATATGCCCCACCTCCCACCCCTCCCACAACCTCCCACATAAACAGCCTTCATTAGTGTGGCACATTAATTGCAATTGATAAACACATCCTGGGGCTTTGCCATTCAACAGGTTTCTTTTTAGTTCCCCTTTCTTCCAGATCTGGCTGCTCCCTATGGCCTTTCTCTGTGTCTGACTTTTACTCTGCTTATGAATGACTTCAGTAATCTGGATTAAAATCCCACCTGATTTACTTGGGCCACAACATAATTGAAGTAACTTCATCAAAACATCCTATTTATAAGGGGCTCTCACCCACAGGAATGGATTAAGCAAATGTTTCTCTGGAGACTTAACTCCAAGCCATCACACATGCTTTGCTTGAGAGACCTGTAATTGGACTGTCCTGAGATTATGGCCCTCATGTCTCAGTAAAAGATTAACATGTTTCACCAAATGGAACTGTAAAGGAATCCTTGGAAATAATTGATTCACAAGAAACCACTAATTCCTCTAATGACTCAACCTCAACTACGCCACCCTTTGCTTCAAAACCTATAGTTAGACTGAAGTCTTGAAAGACCTGAAAAGTGTGGTACAAAATGTGACCCAAGTGGATGTGTTCTCTGCTCCAAAACAACTGCATAATTTTTCCAATTTATATAGACAGGAATCAGGGGAATATGTGTGGAAATGGACATTAAGAGGGGATGATGGTGGAAGGAACATAGAGTTGGATAGGGCTGAATTTATTGATATAGGCACACTAAGCAGAGTTTCTTGATTCAGTGTTCTACCATGAGTGCTTAGAAATGGCTTAAAGGGCCAGAAGAGACTGAATAGTCAGACAACTGTAATTGCATCATGGTCCCCCAATAGGATAGTAGAGAAGCTGTGTTTCCTCTGCTTCCTTGTCCATCTGCAGATGCTTTTGGCCTGCATAGACTGGACTGATGAGTGTGTTGGCTCCACCCCAACCTGACAATAGGACAAGAATGGGGAACTGTTTCTCCAGCCTCTTTAGCCTGCACAACCTGGACTCTTGTGTGTCTGAGGTTCCACCCTCATCCTCCAGTAGGATAAGAGGGGAGCTGTGTTTCCTCAGCCTCTCTGGGCAACTGCAGGTGCATTCAGTCCACATGGGCTTGTTTGTAAGACACCTGTGGTTCTATCCCCATCCCTTAAAGGGCAGAAGAAACAAAGGCCTTTTAGCATCTCAGAACAACTACTATGCTTTCCACCCACTTGGTTTAGATTGTTGGGCACTCCAGGGGTCCATCCTTATCCTTGGAAGCAGAGGAGGAGCACTAGTGTTACATCAGTTTATCTGGGCAATTGAAGCAGTTTTGTCCTCTATACTTAGTTCCCTGCCCACAAAAGCAACTCCATCCACACCCTAGACAGGAAAGGAAGAAGGATGAAGCTTCATCAGTCTCTCTAGGCAACTACAGATGGTTGTTTTTTAAACAAAGATCAAGGGGTAAAAGATGTCATGAGAAGCAGCCTTGGGGCAAGATGGCGCGAGCCTTTTTCAGCTGTCAATGTTCAAGGATTTCCATGAATTCAATCCAGCCTCTGACATGTCACATCTCCCCCTTTTTTATTTTTTAAATTAATGAAAGTAAAGAAGAAATTATTTTTACATTTAAGGGCTTTTATCTTTCATCACACACAAATTAAAAGAATAATAGCACACATAATAAATATTGATTGAATCCAATCATGAATATTAAGATGTGGGAAACATTGAGAGGGTTTTAAATCACCAAAATAGATGTGATAGTGGCAGAATATTTCAGGTTGCTAATATGATGTTTATTGTGTAAATCTAGTTGGAGGGAAAGCAGTTCCTTAGTTAAATTGGTGTGAAAGTCATTAGTTAATTTTTGTTGAGTTATTTTCCAGGAATCATTCCATATATCATGGGTAATGGGGGTAACACAAATATGTGAAAAATTAAAATCACAAGATAATTTTAACCTAGTATTGAGAGCTTCCTGTTGTCCAATCCAAAGGATGATGGCCTCTAGAATATCTAATTTAGACATGATTTCACCATCTATACTGGTTTGAATTAACAATTCATTGGTATCATTATCCATGAAAGAATCAACTTGATCAGCAGTTTGAATGGTTGTTATTAAATAGTGGCAGCAGTAGCTTCAAGGGTGGCAATAGCAACAATAGAGATGATTGCAGTTATAAGAGTTCCAAGGAAGTGTTTATGTTTAACTTTTCAAGAGCTTCAGTGAGGATGGAGAATCCAGAAGGAGGTTGCCATTCTCGGGTCATATTAACAAGTATCCATAGTTGAGCTTGTCTTTTTAAAATAAACAGAGTAGTTAAATTTAAAGTAGTAACATGGTAATGTGTTAGACAGTTAAGATAAAAGGCAGGAGGATGAATAGTGATATTGTAATCTACGAATATTTTGAGAAGAGTATGATTAGAGGTGACCAAAAATATTTATGTGTGGGTAGTGCATATCATGACAGAATTATTTGTACTTTTAACAATAGTAGCATTGCATTGTGGATTATTGGTACAGGAAACATTACCTTTGACATACCATACAACTATTTGTTGTCTATTAAAGAAGGGGAAACCTAGTCTCCAAAGATTTAAGTCCCAAGGGGAGGTAATGGGGGCTTTTAGTTGAATTAGGGCACTACCACCTCAAACTTGAAGGTGGGTTATTGAAGACGTTTTTGGGACAGTTTCATGAAAAGGATGGATATTTCTTGCCAGCAACCACTGAATACCTGTAGAGGTAGAAACACATGCATAACCATGACCACAAGTTATCAATGAGGCAGGCCCTTGCCAGTCTGGCCCAGCTTCTGGAACTCTGTATCAAAACAAACGATGTTCATGATGCTGTGGTTTTATTGAAAAATATGTTTCAATAGCTGAGTGATAGTGTGAATCTCTGTTTAAAAATTTTAAAGTATATAAAATCTTCTGCAATTAATCATGGACAGGTAGATCCTTATTCCCCCTTTTTTGTTATTTTTGTAAATAAGTTTTAAGAAGATAATGTGAACGTTCAACAATGGCTTGGCCCTGAGGATTATGAGGAATACCAGTAACATGTTGAATACTCCATTCCTGTAGGAAAACATGGAAACTATGAGAAGTGTAAGCAGGGCCTTTGTCAGTTTTGAGAGTTTATGGTTGTTCCAATGCAGCAAATGCCTGTAACAGATGAGAATGAACATGGGAAGAATGTTCACCTGTATGAAGGAAGGCAAATATGCAATGAGAAAAAGTATCAATACTAACATGTATATATTTTAGTTTATCAAAAGAAGGAAAATGAGTAACATCCTTTTGCCAAAGTTCATTTGCCTGGAGTCTGAGAGGATTGACACCTTAACTGGAATGGGAGAAGTAATTGCTTGACAATCAGCACATCTTTTAATAATTTGTTTATCCTGGAAATGAAAATGATGAAATTATTTTACTAAGGCTTTTGCGTTTTGGTGGAAGAAATCATGAGAATCTGGAGCTTGATGTAAAGTGAGGGTTGACACCATTGCAAGATGGTCAGCCCAGTCATTTTGTTCAGAAAGTGGACCTGGCAAAGTATGTGAACAGGTATGCGCAATATAAATGGGCTCAGAACATTGGTCCAGCAGGGACTTGAGACTAAGGAAAAGGGAATGTAAAACTTTATCATTAGAAAGTTTAATCAATGCGGTTTGAATAGTACAAACAACATAGACTGTATAAGCAGAATCACTAATAATATTTAAATACTATCTGCATCCAGATCCATCTACAAAAACAGTAAATGCTCATGGAATGGGTTAATGTGAGATGATATGTAGCAAAATGAAGGATAACAAATGGAATTGTTGTAATAATTTACCCAACAGTAGGGTGAAATTTACTTCACCATAAAAATCAAGCATAGCCAATTGGAAATCTATGGAAGCAGACAAAAGAGTGTTAAACTGCCCACAGGTAATTGGAAAAAAATATAAACTGAATCTTTTCCAGTGATCTGTAAACAGCATTGTCCCTCTTTGGAGACTAGAAAAGAAAGGGGCTGAAACTAAGGAGTTAGAGACTTTTTTGGTGTATGTGTTAAGAATACCAATTCAAGGATACACATGGAAGGGGTGAGCTGTCCAATTATACATGTAAGAGAATGTGGAGTAAAGAAACAGAAAAGATGAATAGGGCAATCAGGATTATATCTATGAAGATATTTTTTAGATATGGCAGTTGAGATGAGAGATAACTTTTTTTGGCCTCAATAGTGAGGGTTCTAACTGAAGTTGGCTGAGAGTCCCCTCAAAGGGTATTAAAAAGATGTTATAGCTGATAAGTAGGAATGCCTAAGGCTGGGTGAATCCAGTTAATAACATCTAATAAATGTTGTAAATCATTTAAAGTAACAGTAGAAGACAAAGTTAATTGCAAATGTTGAGGTCGTACACTGCAGTTTGAAAGGATATACTCTAAATATTGCCATGGTTCCACCTTTTGGATTTTTTCCTGAGCGATTAATAGTCCATTGTCCTGGATAACCTTTAAAATTTCTTGCAATAAAATTTGTAAAAATACCTCTGTAGGGGCTGAAAGAAGGATATCATCCATAAAATGATATAAGATAATGTTGGTATATTTATTTTGAATTGATTGCAAGAGTTGATGTACAAGGTACTGACAAATTGTGGGGATATTAACCATTCCCTGTGGGAGGGCTGCTCATCAATAGTGCTGCATCAGAGCATTATTATTAATAGAAGGAAGGGAAAAGGCAAATCGAGGCTTATCTTGTGCAGCTAACGTTATGGTGAAAAAGCAGTCTCTTAAATCTGTAATGAAGAGAGGCTATTCTTTAGGGAGCATGCAGGATTAGGGAGGCCAGGTTGGAGGGCTCCCATATGTTGGATTATTTTATTAATTCATTGGAGATCATGTATAAGTCTTCATTTTCCAGACTTCTTAGGAATAAAAAATATAGGGGCATTCCATGGACTATGAGAAACTTCAAGTCTACCACTGGACAATTGTTTTTGTACAAACAGATGAGCATGATGGAGTTTCTCCTCTGATAAAGGCCACTGGTCAACCCAAATAGGCTTATTAGAAGTCCAGGTTAAGGGCAGAGGTGTTAATCTGCCAGTGACCATTCCTAAATATGTGGAATGATAACCTGAGCATCTCATTGTGAGAGAAGGTCTCACCCCCATAAGTTGATAGATATAAGGACAATATAAGTTTGGAATTGTCCTTCCTGGCCTTCTGGCCCGATAACCTGTAAGGGAGAGGAACTTCAGTGGGTAGTAGTGTATCTATCTATGCCTTGTGAAGGAAAAGGACAAGATTCCTTAGGCCAAGAAGATAGCCAGGAATCTTCAGAAATTACTGAGACATCAGCTCCAGTGTCTACCAATCCAGCAAAAATTTTCACATTAATAGAAAAAGATAACATTGGTTTATGACTTTGTAAAGAGTGGGTACAAAACTTCTGAGAGTTAGTGCTGCCAAAACCTCCTTGCCATAGTTTTGTAGCAGATGTTAATTTGGGTTGAGGGCAGAGTAATAGCTGAGCTATTCTCTGCCCCTTCAGTATAACTTGGAATGAGGGAGAGTTGAGCATAATTTGAATTTCTCAGTGTAATCATTATTAATAATTCCTGGGTGAACAACAATACTTGAGTGTGTAGTACTGGAATGTCCCAGGAGGAGACCAAAAGTGTTGGTTGGGAGAGGACCCCAAACCCCAGTAGGAGCTAGTTCTACTTTATTTTGCTCCTTAAGAGTTATTTCTTGGGCAACACATAGGTTGAGCCTTGTGCTGCCAGAGGTGGCTGCTTTAAGGTCTGTGACTGTAGGTAATTGTAGGAATCAAAGGAAACTTTATCACATGACAAAGGCCATGTATGAAAATCCCAAAGATAACATTGTACTCAATGATGAAGTAGTGAAAGCATTGCCATTGAAATCAGGAAAAAGACAAGGGTGCTCACTGTCACCACTGTTGTTTAATATAGTGCTAGAGGTTCTTGCTAGAGCAATAAGGCAAGAATAAAGAATAAAAATCATCCAAATTGGAAATGAAAAAGTAAAACTTGCACTATTTGCAAATGATATGATCTTATACATAGAAAATCCTTAAAATCTACAACAAAGCCACTAAAGGCTATAAAAGATTACTGCAGAGTGGCAGGATACAAGATTAATACACAAAAATCAGTATTGTGTACATACACTAGGAATGCAAAATTTGAGGAAGAAGTCAGGAAAATTTTCTTTTACATTGGTGACTAAAAGAATCAAATAATAAGAATAAACCTCAACAAGGATGTAAAGCATTTGTCTTCAGAAAACAACAGTGCATTGCTAAAAGAAATTTTAAAAGATCTAAATAAATGGTAGAATATTCTGTGCTCATGAACTGGAAGACTAAATACCTTTAAGGTGGCAATTCTACCCAAATTGATATAGAGGTTCAATGTGATCCCAATAAATATTCCACCAGCATTTTTTAAAGAAATGTAAAATACAGTTATCAAATATTTTTGGAAGGGTAAGGGGCTTGAATAGCCAGGAACATCTTAAAGGAAGAGCGAAGTTGGAGGACCCTCACTTACACACTTTAAATCATATCACATAGGTACAATGGTAAAAACAGCATTGTACTGGCATAAAGATAGATAGACCAGTGGGACTGAATTGATCATTCAGAAGCAGAGCATCACATCTATGGACAAGTGATTTTTTATAAGTCTGCCAAACCCACCCAGGTGGGGCAGAACAGTCTATTCAACAAATGGTGCTGCAAAAACCGGATATCCATATCCAAAAGAAAGAAAGAGGACCCCTATCTCACACTTATACAAAAATTAACTCAAAATGGATCAAAGGCTTAAATATAAAAGGCACTATATAAACTCCTAGAAGAAAATGTAGGGAAACATCTTCAAGACCTGGTGGTAGGTAGTGGATTCTTAAACCTTACACTGACAACATGAGCAAAGAAGAAAACATGAATAAATGGGACCTCCTAAAAGACCTTTGTGATTCAAAGGACTTCATCAAGAATGTGAAAAAACCACCCACTCAACGGGAGAGAATATTTGTCAACCACTTTTCCGGTAAGGTTGATTTCCATGCTATATAAAGAGATCATACAACTCAGCAATATAAATGCAAACAATCCGATTCAAAAATGGGCAAAAGACTTTAGGCATTTCTCCACAGAGGAAATACAAATGGCAAAAAAACACATAAAAATGTTCAATATCACTAGCTATTAGGGAAATGCAAATCAAAATGTCAATGAGATCTCACACCACATAGATTATAATGAGTAGAAATAAGACAGTTGGTTTATAGGTGGGATTGTAGCTGAAAAGGGTATTCTAGGGATATAAATTATCAATTGAAAGAAATCTAGAGCACAATCTAGGGACTGAATAACATAGTGAACTGAGAGTTGGGTGAGAATTTGTGGTTAATAGTACAAATACAAGATTGTCCTTCTATGAATGTGAACAAATGTAAATCACTATTGCAAGGTGACAAGAATATTGAAAAGCATAGGAAAAATACAATTAATGTAACCAATGGACTAGAGTTAACAGTAATATTGTAATATTTTGGCATCAATGCCAAAGATGTACTATGTTAATGATAGGGGTATGAAAATTATATACCAAATGTATGCTATAGACCATAGTTGATGGTAAAAGTCTGATGATATTATCTCATAATCTGTAACTAATGTTCCACAACAATGTAGTGTGTTGGTGGAGAAGTGTTGTATAGGAATTCTGCATATGTACATGACTGTTTTGTAAGTTCACAATTTCTCTAACAAAAATATCTTTTAAAAGGGCTATAAGATTTTGTTTAGTTGAATCATGGAGAAAAGGTGGCATACAATAAATGAAGTGGAAATGCCAGAAATGCTCTGATTTAATGTAGATGAAGATGTAAAAAGCTTAGAGAGATTGGAATGCTACAGTGGATTTATCATGTGAGACATGTTTAACCACACAGAAGTGCCCAGAGGACATAACTTTCACAACTATGAGGAATAAATTTGTGATAGCACCATGTACCCTGAAGAGACTGTGGCCATTCTTCTCTGTAGGCCAGATATTACTGTGGGAACTGCTGACACTGTATTTGGATCCTTAAATACAATGAGGATGATCAGATTCCACATTGGCAGATGTCTAATTGTGGCACTTATTTGCCCAACACAAGGGGACATGGTGACTGTAATGAACAGCAGGGTCAAAGCTGTAATCAAAACAGTCTGGGGAAGCGGCTGTGGCTCAATCAGTAGGGCTCCCGTTTACCATATGGGAGGCCCCGGG
>JAKSZT010035913.1:813434-880192 GCA_026826555.1 Tolypeutes matacus | reverse complement strand
CTTTAAAAAAAAAAAAAAAAAAAAAAAGTCTGATTCACAAGAGACATGGAATTGACTAGTTGACCATGAGGTACTTAGAAGTGAAATAAATAGGCAGTCTACTAAATTATTATGTGATCTATAGAAGTAGAAGTTTTCTAGGCCAAATGAACAAAGGTCTAACTAAGTAAAAATAGATAGTCATGATCCCTCAATCCATTCCCAGACTTAAGAAAGTTTAAGAGACTCAGAAGTCACTGAATAAAAGTTAAGCCATTCCCCCTTAGGGAAGGGTATTGCACATTGCTAAAAAAAATTATGTTATTAATATTCCTCTTGGCTTTCCCTAAAGGTACCTATGGCCTTTTACCAGGGTGGCTGAGCTTTGGGGAAAAGGAAAGGATCATATACTTCAGCAATTCCTGGACAATGGCTCTGGACTGACACTAATTTCAGGAGATCCTAATCATCACTGTTGTCCACCACTCAGAGTAGGGGCTTATGGGGATCAGGTGATTGACGAAGTTTTATCTCAGGTCCATCTCACAGTGAGTCCAGTGGGTCCCCAAACCAGTTCTTTGGTTACTTCCCCAGTTCCAGGATACATAATTGTAATAGACAGACTCAGCTAGTAGCAAAACCCCCAGCTTCATCTCCTGACCTATTGAATGTGGGCTATTATGGTAGAAAGGCCAAGTTGAAACCACTGGAACTGCCTTATTTAGCATATAGTAAATCAAAAGTAATACCACATTCCTGAAGGGATTGCAGAGATTGGTGTCAACATCAAGGACTTGAAGGATGTAGCAGTATTTCTTCCCACCATGTCCCCATTCAACTGTCATATTTGGCACAATGACTCTGTAGTGATGACAATGAATTATCATATATTTAACCAGGCAGGGACTCCAATTGCAGCTGCTCTTCCAGATGTGGTATCACTGCTTAAGCAAACAACACATCCACTGGTACCTGGTACATACCTATTGATTTGGCAACATTTTCCCTGACACCTGTTAGTAAAAATGACAGGAAACAGTGTTCCTTCAGCTGGCAAGTACAGCAATAAACTTTAACTGTAGTACCACAGATTTACATAAACTCTCCAGCCCTATCTTATAATCTAGTCCATAGGAACAATGATCATTTTTCCATAGGACATCTCACCGGTCCATTACATTGATGAAATTATGCTGACTGGTCCTAGGGATCAAATTGTAGCAACTACTATAGTCTTATTGATAATATATTTGCATGTCAGAAGATGGGAAATAAATCAAACAAAAATTCAAGTACCTTTCACCTCAGTGAAATTTCTAGGCTTCCAGTGCTTTGGGATATCAAGATATCTCTTGTATCTTGTCTACAGCCAAAACTGAGACACAATGCCTGGTTGACTTCTATGGATTTTTAGGGAAATATATTCCTCATTTTGGGGGGCTACTCCAGCCCATTTAACAAGCGACCCAAAAAGTTATAAAGTTGGGCATACAAAGTGGTATATGCAAGACCATGCCTGAGAAAATCCTGAAGACATAAATAAATTATAGATTTGGTATATTCACCCAATTAAATCATATTTAGCTATAAATCTGATTGTAGTTACGATGCATGATGTGACATGGATGAACTTTGAAAAAATCATGCTAATTGCAATAAGCCAAATGCAAAGGACAAATATTGTATGATAACATTTATATGAAAAATCTAGAAAAGAAAACTCATAGATACAGGAAGTAGATTAAAGGTTACAGGGACCAGGGTAAGGAGAAATAGAGAATTATTGCTTAATGGGGAAAGAATTTATGGTTTGGGTGATGAAAAGTTTTGATAATGAAAGGTGGTAATGTTAACAAGATATTGTAAAAGCAATCAATGGCTTAAAACTGTAAACTTATGGTTGAAATGGCTAATTTTATTGTACATATATATTAAAACATGGAAGAAAAATAAGAAAATAACTTGATTAAATACAAAATAAGTGACCTGGAATATAAATATTGTGTGCATTAGAAGAGATAAATGCTGGACCTCATTAAAGTGAGTTAATTTACGTAATAAATGGAACTGCGTAAGCATTATTACATATAATATTATTACATTTCATTATGGAGTTGGGGTTTAAGTTGGCTTATGAACCAGTGGAGAATCTGTTCATTCATTCATTTATTCCTTCACTCATTCTTCCAAAAGAATTTGGAGTGTATGTTCAAAGTAATTTTCAGGCACAGTACTAGACTCTGGAAATGAAATGGAGTCAAGATAGATCTGGATCCTGCCCTAAGGAACATTGGGGTTAAAGGAGGACAATAAATAAATGGATAAAATAAATACAGATTATTTCAATGTTGGGTAGGAATTTAAAAAGGCCTTTCTAATCACTAATAAGGGGATGGGGATCTATTTTACATAGATCTTCTTTTATCTGAGTGATGATGTGGCATTCAGACTGAGATCTGAAGGATGAAAAAGATCCAGTCATGCAAATTACTAAGGAGAAGTCACTACAGGCAAAAGTCACAGCAAGGGCAATGCCATAAGGTGGAAAAAGCACTTAGTCTTTTGAAGGAACAAACCTGAGCATGTGGAAGAAGGTTGGCTATGAAAAGGAGAAATAGGCAAAGGGACGTTCTCAGGGAGCCTTGAAGGCTATGAGAGGTTTGGATTTTATTCACAGCCTCCCTATATATAAAGGGTGGATACTAGTGTGATGGGGTGGGAGCAGGGCAGAAGAACCAGGATGAGCAAAGTAGTTCATGGACAAGTGAATACAGCAGCAGGTCTGTAGAGGGCAACAGTGGTGGAAACAGGAGATGTGGCTAGGGTCCAACATTCAGGCTATATTATGAATGGCTAAATTTAAGTTCAACTTATATTTCCTGTAAGCAATAGTGCATTGTTGGTTATTTTTCAGAAGAATGCTTTTGTGAAATAAAAACTGTCCAACATATTAGAGTAGAGAATGGAAAAACATATATAATGTAATCCCTACAGATTTTACTGCATCAATTCTAAAAGTTGTGTCTTATGGATATGACTGATTGATGAACCAGAAATAAGTTTACAAAAATTTTGCTGGACCATTTGCAGTGGATATATTCTGTTTCACTTTTACTCCTGCTTCCTCAACAATCTTGCTCCATGCCCTGTGATGTCCTCTAGTCCCTTCCTATGGCTTCTCTTTGGCACCTAAACATGATCTCCCCAATCTGTCTCAACCATCATTAAGTCGTCTCTCTGAAGCCATGTAATTCTCTACAACTGACCTTTATCCTTACAGAGTTAGGCTTCTTGGAAGAGTCAAGAGCATTCCCTGTGCCTACATCCCAGTCTCCAATTTAAACCATATTCATTTGGCTCACCATGATCTTAAACTGATTCCACCTTAGCCAACCACTCCACTGAAATTTCTCTGCTAAATTTACCAGTTACATTCAAATTCTCAAATATAATGGTTATTTTCCTTTTATTATTATTTCTGAACTTATTTATTTCCTGATTTTCCAGGCTTTAATGTTGCTTTGATCATATTCTCCCACCTACTTGATGTCATCCTTTTGCTATCCCTCCTAATTCTGTTTATTCTTTCTCAGATAGCTCTATTTCTATTTATGCATTATATGTTGATGTACCACAAACTTCAAGCTCCTGCTCATTTCCTTGCCCTATCAATGAGTGACTTAATCCAAAACTATGGTTTGAAACTCAATCAATCTGCCAGTGAGTCACAACTCTTCACAGCTTGTTAGAACACTCTCCTGAGCTCCACATCTGAATTTCCAACTAAAATATCATGGGTACCTCAAACTAAACTTCTTCCTCCAAAGTTCTGCTGCTCTTTCTGGTCAGAAAGAATGTTACCACTATCTACCTCTTGTTTAAGCCTGAAATCTGGAAGGTTTCCTTGACACCTCCTTCTTTCACCCTTAGATATAATTAGCAATGGACATCTGTCAATTCTACTTCCTAAACATATTTTTATTAATTTAGCCCTGCTCATTTTCCCTGTTGCCCTTGTCTTAACCAAGGTTTTCACTGCTTGTTTCCTGGATATCTGACACCACCTTCCAACAGGTTCTTTTTTCTTGAGACTAGACTCCTTCAAATTTATCCTTTATCTTTGTAAAGTGCAAAGTTGATGTTATCTTGTAGGAATTGTAATCTAAGCATTGCAATATACATCTTAATTCATCACAATCTACTTCAGATTGTTTGAAGGCAAGAATAATTACAAACTTTGTTTCAATATACCTCCATTTGATCCTCCTTTCTTTTTGCTTTTATTGTCATATTTTGCATCTATAGATGTTAAATACTTCAATGTTATAATTATTGCTTTATAAACTCCCAAGTATTGAAAAGTAAATATTAAATAAGAAAATATGTAACTAAAGAATTTATTATTTCATCCCACATTATTATTATCTTTTGTTGCACTACATTTATCCCTAAAGATTTGAATCATAGTCTGGAGTACTTTATTTTCAGTCTGAAGTGCTTCCTTTATTATTTCTTCTAAGGAATGTATATTACCAACAAATTCTCTCAGGCTTTGTCTGGAATTTTCTGCCTTTCCCTTTCCTTTTTGAAGGATAGCTTTGCATGAAATACAATTCTTCACTAAGACTTATCTTTCAGAACTTTGAATATGTCAGCCCACTTCCTTGTGGCATCCAGCCATTAATCATATTTATACTTCCCTCTATGTGATGTTTTCTAGATTTTCTCTTTTTCTTTGGCTTTCACAGTTTAACTATGATGTTTATAGGTATATATCTCTTTATATTTATCCTACTTGGGTTTGTTGAGATTTGGATGTGCAGATTAATATTTTCCATTTCATTTGAGAAATTTTCAGTCATTGCTTCTTTAAATATATTTTATGACATTTTCCATCACTCCTGAGTGTCCTGTTACACATATTTGCTAGATTTGATGTTATACTACAGATTTCTGAGGATTTACTTACTTGAATTGTCTCTTTTTACTGACACTGAGAGTAGGTAATTTAAATTGATCTATCTTCAAATACGTTTATTATTTCTTTTGCCATCTTGAAACTAGAGATTTTTCACATTCATAATTGTTTTTCATTTAATATTAAGATTTCAATTTCATCCTTTTTATATAATTTCTATCTCTTTTTTGGACTGTTTCATTTTGTTCCTTCATTTAAGCCCTTTCTTTTATTCTTTAAATGTGATTTATTTTAGTTTCTTAAACATATTTGTAATCACTGCTTTCAACTCTTTGCTAATATGATGTCTGAAGACACTGGGAGAAAGTTTCTTTTGACTATGGTTTTTCTGTCTATGGGTCACTTCATTTATTTTGAAAATTTATCATTTTAGTTGACATATTTTAGTATGTCTGGATTCTGACTTTTCCCCTGAACGTTTTTGTTGATGTTGTTCCTGCTGATCTTGTTAGTGATTGTTTCTCTGTTCATTTATTCATATGACAGTTTGAAGTTCTTTTATGAATCCCCAAAATAAACTAATCCTTTCCTGTGTGAGAGACCCTTTTGACTTAACTGTGTCTGTGAGGCAAGACTTGGGTTGAGTCTGCACACTCTTACTTGGACTGATAAAAATGAAGACACAGAGAAAGGCACACAGGAAGAGGATCCACTATATTTGATCCTGTAATGTGAGAGAAAGGACTCCAGTTTCACCCATAGATCAGCTGCAAAGACAGAAGCCCATGAAAGTTTCAAGAATTGTGATCCATGGAAAGATGAACCATATGTCTGATAACTTGCAGCTGAATTCCAGAAGAAAGGGAAGAGGCTGAGAATGATGTAGGATGCCTGGAAAGAGAAAAGCTCTATGCCTAGTTGCTTAAAGCTGAGCTCCAGGATTGGGCCCCAAGAGATGTTGAGCCTGGAGGGGAAGTCAGAGACCATAGCAGAGATTAGTGGAGATTTTGATTCCATGTGGCCAGACAAAAGGGTCAATCACAGCTGACTTTAGCGAAAAAGCCCCTCTGATGGTCCCACGATCTGGATAGCTCATGGCCTCAGAACTATAAACTTTTACCCCAAATAGATCCCCTAAATGAAAGCCAACCCATTTCTGGTACTTTGCATTGGAAGACTTTTTGGTAAAATAAAACAGAAATTGGTACCAAGAGAGTGAGATGCCACTGTGCAATTACTAAAGATGTTGGAAAGTCTATAAATCAGTAAAAGGATTTTTTTTCAAGGAACTGTAAGATGCTTGGCAGAAAATGCTTACATTTCTTTGATAAGACTGTTGGTAAACATGTGTAGGCTAAATATGAAAAGACATTAGTGGAAATGGTGAAACTATTATTGAAAACTGGAGGAAAAACAAATCTTGCTTTAAAGTTGCAGAAAACTTGGCAAATTTCACTCCTGATGTTAGATGGAAGGCAGAATTTGAAAATGATGAGCTTGGGCATTTAGTTGTGAAGATTTCCAGATTAAACATGGAAAATGCAGCCTAACTTCTCCATATAGCTTATAAGAAAATGTGAAAGGAAAGAGATAAACTAAGAATTGGAATGCTGGGCAAAAGAAGCCAGAAACTGATGGCTTGGGAAATTTCAAGTTTGCAGAAAACACCAGAAGACAATGTGTAAATGAGAATGCAGTCATTGGTCAAGCCCAAGGAAAGGTTGGAGCCCATAAGAACCTGAGGAGAAGACATGATTCTCTTGATGATTCTCAGACTTTGAAATTTAATGGAGTTTGTCCTGCAGATTTTTTAAACTGTTTGAAACCAGCAATGCCTGTTTTCCTTCCATTTTCTCCTTATGATAATGTAAATGTTTATCCTATATCTAACTTGTTTTATAAGTTTCATACGGCTACAGCCAGCGGGAAACTTTGCTGCAAGACAAACTGCATGCCTCTAACTGTTTTGTGTGTGTGTGTGTGCACTATTCCTGGAGATATTGCAATACCAGGCCAATGAATGAAGTGGGCAGAGCAAGCTCCTATCCATCTCCCTATTCCAAAAATCCATTTAATATATAGTCTTCAGAGAATTTATCATATATTAAGATAAGAACAGATGCTACACATACTCTTAGCCAAAAGTTTGGGGATTTATAAATGAACTTAAAACTGTCACATGAATGAATGAACAAAGAAACAATCAATAACAAGATCAGCAGGAACAGCATCAACAAAAACCTTCAGGGGAAAAGTCATTTCACATCTTACAGAATGACCTTTATTTAAAAAACAGAAAACTACAAGTGCTGGAGAGGATCTGGAGAAATAGGAACACTCCTTCACTGTTGGTGGGAATGTAAAATGGTGTAGCATTTGTAGAACAGAGTTTGGCACTTTCTAAGGAACTAAATATAGAACTTCTTTATGATCCAGCAATCCCATTATTAGGAATATGTTGGAAAGAACTGAAAGCATGGCCACTAACTGACATTTGCACACCGATATTTATAGTAGCATTATTCACAATTGCTAAAATATGTAAACACCTAAGTGTCCATCAACTCATGAGTGGATAAACAAAATGTGGTATATGCAAACAATGGAATACTATTTATGTGAAAGAAGAAATGAAATTGAGATGTAGATGGAAACATGGATGAACCTTGAGGACATTATGTTGAGTGAAATAAGCCAGACACAAAAAGACAAATATTTTATGGTATCAATAATATGAAGTAAAATGATGAGTAATACCATGGAGGTAAACTATAGAGTATAGGTTACAAGGAAGTAGAATGTGAGTTGAGAATCAGAGCTGATGCTTAATGTATGCAGAAATTTTAATAAGATTTATTCTAAATATATGGAAATCAATAAAGTTGATGGTAATACATTATAATGAGCATAACTAACACTGCAGATTTATAAATGTGATTGTGGCTAAAAGAGGTAGTCTGTGGATATAATATTTCAGTTGAAAGGAAGCTAGAGAATAAATGTGGGGACTGTATAACATAGTGATTTTGATAGTGATGAAGATTGTGGTTAACAATATGAGCATAAGAATGTTCTTTTAAAAAGTGTTAAGAATGTGGTGAAACCTGGGAAAATTACAACTAATGTAACATATGGATAAACTGTAATATAATTTTTGTAGCTAGGCAAAGAAGATTTTTTTTTTTTTCAATTCTAAGGGGCAACATTAATGGGGTATAAAGTGGTATGGGATTTTACCTTTTGGAGTAATGAAAATGTTCTAAAGTTGGCTGAAGTGATAACAGCAAAACTCTGTGAGGAATATGAGAGCCACTGAGTGTACACTTCAAATGGATTGTACAAAGCATGGGACGGTATAACACAATGAATCATGTTGTGGAAGATGGACTGTGGTAAACCAAACAATGATGAGAACATTCTCTCATGAATGATAACAAGTTTATAATACTAATACATACAGGGTGTCAATAATAAGGTGGTTTGGTGGAAAAATATACCAAATGTAAGATAATGGCTATAGTTAGTAATGTTTTGATGATGCTCTTTCATAGTTTGTAACAATTGTTTCACAATGCAAGATGTTAGTGGTGAGGTGATGTACAGGAGCCCTGTATGATGATATGCATATTTGTTTTGCAAGTTCACAACTTTCATTCTACTTATTGTTTACAGATGTTCATGTATGAATGATAAATTTCAATTAGAAAATTTTTAAATAAAAAAGTGTTTAAAACATAAGAAAGGAAAAAAGATAATAGTCCCCTCCTTTGAAACCTATTGCAAATTATTTCTTCCCTTAACCTTACTCTAAGAAAACAATAATATTATCCTTAACCTTAAACCTAACCCTCACACTGTACTTTCCCCAATCCTCACTCTAATGTGAACTTAACCATAACCAAACCCAAATGTTATACCAAACTCTGACCTTAACACTACCCATAAATCTAAACATTGTATTAATGTTAAATTTAACCCAAACCTTGACTCTAACTGTGAGTATAATTCTCACAATGAATCTAATCATTAATACCAACACTAACACCACACATAAATTTAACCCTTATCCTAACATATAGTCCCCCCAACCCGTAATCTAATCATAATATTAACCATAAACCAAAGTATATCCCTAAACCACCTCCTAATTTTAGTCCTAACACTAAACCTAAAACTAACCCAAACCTAAGCCTAACCTTAAGCAGAATCTTAAATTAAACCCTAACCCTAACAAAAACATAAGCTTTAGCCTAAACATAACACTAAATAAAAGCTTTATCTTTATCCTAACCATAAGCAAAGCTAACACTAACCCTAAACTGAGCCTTAACTCCAACACATCATTCCCATAACCAAAAGCCTACAATAAACCCTAAATCTATCTCTAAATCTAACTCTAATGACACCCTAAGTTTAACTCTAAACCTAAGATTTTCCACAATTCTAACACAATCCCTAATCCTAACCATAATCCACACCTTAACTGAAGTGCTAACATTGACCTTAACCTTAACCCTATCTCTAATCCAAAATTTTTATTAATTTTATTTTCACACATTCCATATCCACCAAACATATATTCCTCCTTTTTTCTCCTCCCATCCTCTGATAACCTCTAATCTACTTTCTGTCTAGATTTGATAGTCACAGACATTTCTAATGATTTAACATCATATAATACTTGTCCTTTTGTGTCTTGCTTATTTCATTGAGTATATTATTTTTAAGGTTCTTCCATAGTTCAGGATGTCTCAGAACTTCTTTTTTATGGTCAAGTAATATGCCATTCTGTATAAGTACCACATTTCATTTATCCATTCATTTGTTGATGTGTACTCAGGTGTTTCCACCTTTCTGCTATTTTGAATAATGTTGCTATAAATATTGATGTACAATTTCCTGTTTTAGACCCTGTTTTCCCTATCTTTGGGTATATCCCTAGAAGTGGAATGGCTGCATCACATGGTAATTCACTAATTCTTTTGAGGAACTGATGTGTTGCTGCTTTCCACAGTGATGCAACATTTTATATTCTCACCAACATTCCTATAAAGTTCCAATTTCTTCCCATTATCTCCAATGTACACTTATTTTCCTCTTTTATTTTCTGAAAAAAAGACAATTTATTAAGTATGTACATTAACCTCTATCTGAGTTTAAACATATTAGGTCTTTGCTTCACATATGTAAGAAGTATTTGAAAATAACATCACTCAAATATGCTAAAAAGGAGTGTGTGTGTTTTTTTAATTGAGCCTTGCTAGTCATAATTTACACTCAAACTATTGTACATTCCTTATCTCAGCTGGGTTCAACATCATTGGCTATACTTTCCTTGACAGCTAACACTTGCTTTAATATTTCACAGACATTTTCTGGAGAAAGTGCATAGTAATTTATGATTGTGTTCATTCAGCAATTTGAGAGTTTTCTCTGTGCAAGGTGCTAAGTATTGAAGGGAGCATATAATCAAAATATGAGCCATGACCCTTAAAGCTTAAACCAATCTCTCTGGAATTTCCAATCCTGGTTTATTGTTTTTAGAATATATCATAAATGTGCAGCAATTTCAGCTCCAATATTCTTCCTTTTCAACTTCACATCCCCTTCAATTTACTCACTTCTATTCTCCACTGACACCTTCTCCCTCATCTGTGGTACTTTCCCCCATCAGCCAGTTTGAGCTTTTTGCTGTTCCATAATCATCCCATGTGCACAATAATGTGTTTGCTTGTATTTTCTTTCTTTCACATTAACACATGTTAATGGTTGCACTCTTCCTTTCTTTCTATGGCAGTCAGCATCCACCCTTTGAGATTAAGCCAGGTCCTATCTACACCTAGATAAGTTCCTTTTCTACTTTTAACCCCTAAAGTACTTGCAGCATGACTCACTAAATTCATTTATTTATTTTTTTTAATATATTTTTATTTATTTTTAAAAGAAACTTAGATTACATAAAATGTTACATAAAAATACAAGGGATTCCCATATGTCCACACATCCCACTTTTACCAACATTAACAACTTCTCTCATTAGTGTGGTACATTCATTGCAATTGATGAACACATTTTGGAGCATTGTCACTAACCATGGATTATAGTTTACATTGACATTTATACTCTTTCCGACTCAATTATGTAGGTTATAGCAGGATATATAATGGCATGTGTTTGTCCTTGCAATGTCATTCAGGACGATTCCAAGTCCCAAAAATGCCCCAATATTACATCTCTTTTTCCCCTTCCCTGATTTCAGCACCTCAAGTGGCCACTGTCTCTACATCAATGTTGTAATTTCTTCCATTGTTGGATTCCCAATAAGTCTATAGTAGAATACCAGTAAGTCCACTCTAGTCCATATTTTATTCCCCAATACTGAGGAGACTGGGATGGTGATGTTCACTTCCCCTTGAATTGAGAAGAGGTATTGATCCTGTATTGCTGATGGATGGGACTCTCTTGCTTGCAGATGTACACTCTCTCAGTTCCTTGTTATGGTGGTTGTCCATCCTCCCCTCCTTGTTTGTTGTCCTGGGTGATTCCAACGAACTGGAGAGGAGGTGTTGCAACTCTGTTGAGGCTCAGGGCCCAGCTGGCATATGGAAAGCCCAGATATTCAAGTCTCTTTGACACAAAACTACCAACTCTAGTGCCAAGTGTAGGTTCAAATAGAAGGGACAGATGAGTCATGTGTATAGAAGACACAACTGAGTCCAACTCTGTAACATTCAGGAACACAAACTCCAAAGTAGGGTCCACTGGCAAGGCACCAAACTCTGGAGCTATCTGCCATGACCATAGGCCCTGGGGATCTCCAGAGCCCTCAGGAGCCTCACTATTTGAGATAGTATCTAGTTTGGCAGTCTATGAGATCCTGCTGAGATGTGCATAAGCTTTGCCTCTCTGATCCTGCTGAGATGTGCATAAGCTTTGCCAGGCTGATGACCTCCTGACTCATTTTGAAGTCTCTTAGCCATATTAACTCATTTGTCTTTACCTTTTCCCCCTTTTATTCAAGGACTTTTTCCAGTTGCATCACCAGCCAGTGCTTGGTAGTAATCTCCCAGTGCCAGGGCACATCCCTGGGAGTCATGTACCATGCTGGGGGGAAGGTAATGCATTTGTTTGCTGAGTTTGACATAGACAAAGACCACATTTAAGGAACATGGAGGCTCTCAGAAGGTAACTCTTAGGCACTCTATTACACTAGGCTAAGTTGCAATTTCAGGAACAAAGGTTAATCAGCATATTCATCAATATCAAGGGCCCATCACTGGATCATTTCCTTCACTAGTCATTGCCCTTGTACTTGGGGTATTGTTGCTTTTCCATTAGAGAATGGGGCAGAGCTCCCCAGGATGAGAATTCAATATTCTTTTGGTTATTGTGTGTATCTCTACACATTGTGGCAATGCCCCATGAATATTTGAACCCATTTAGATACTTTATTTGTATGACTGGGTGAGCTTCCTCTCATGTATCCCCCATCACTGATATCCCAAAGCAATGATCTACCCTGCTACAGTTGTAACCCTTCCTTGATCTAAAACTTCTTCAAAAATGAAGCCAAGAATAACACCAAATACAATTAATAGGAAAATGAATTAATAATAATAGGTTTAAACATAAGAAATAAAATACATAATAATTTAGAAAAACTAAAAACAGAAAAGAAAAAAGAAAAAAATTAAGATATTAAAAAATAATGAAAAGTGTTTAAAAATTTTTTTTGATGTTTTGCCTTTCATCACTGTAATATCTGTTGTCCTGTATATATGGTGACAACTTCTTCCATTTCTTCCCGTGTCTTACTTTTTTTTCATTTTGTCTTCAAAGAAGTTTTAGGTCACAGTAAAATCACATACAGAATATATGGGACTTTTATATATCCAACATCCTCCCATTTTCCCCCTTCCTATATTAATATCTTTTTTATATGTGGATGGTGCCTTTGTTACAACTGATGTACAAATATTGAAATATAACTACTAACCATGGTCAATTGTTTACATTATAGTTTATGTTTTAGACCATACACTTTCATAAATTTTTGATCAAATTAAACATGGCTTGTATCCATAATTACAAAATCATGCAGAACACTTTCATTGCCCCATAAAGACCCTCTCTTCCATCCTCCCTATCCCTTCTCTCATGACCCATGGTGGCCACCCGGCTTCACTCTTTGAAGGACAAGATTCATAGTTACTTGAAACAACCCCGAGGGCTAAACATCTTGGTCTGTCCTCCCCTATTAGAAAGTACTCATGCTCTTGAGAGACATCAACCCCTGTGTTTGAGAACATATCAGGCCTCCCCGGGATTGGACTCCAACTCCTTCCCACTCATGATGAGGGTCTCCACCCACTGTTACAACGCATTATGCCTTGCACATTCTCTAGAAGATTGCCCCACATACATCCTGTCCTGAATACCACCAGCCAACACACTAAACCAGTAACCCTTCCTTGTCATAATGCCAAAAAAAAGCTTTCTCAACATTATAGTTTCAACCGCGTTCACGCCAGTCCCCAGTATTCACCCACTCCATCCCCAAACACTCCCACCCAGTTCCATGGACTGTCAAAACCACCCTTCCCACCCTAACCCCTGTAAAGCTTTCACCATCCACCCAATAGTATGACACCTCTGTCATATCCATTCACTGTACTCCATTTCACCTTATAGATTTCACCCATATGATAATTGGTTCACCACCTTCTTATCCTTTTCTATTTCTGTAAACTTATCTTCTAGATTCTGGTTCTGTAAGTCTGCTTGATTTGCTTAATTCATATCAGAGTGGTCATGTAATATTTGTCCTTCAATGTCTGGCTTGCTGCACTCAACATAAGGTCCTAATATTCATCCATGTTATCACATGTGTTTGTACTGTATTCCTTATTACCTCTGAGTAATATTCCATTGTATGTATGTACCACATATTACTTATCCATTTATATGTTGAAGGGCATTTGGTTTGACTCCAACTTTTAGCAATAGTGAATAATGTTGCTTATGAACATTGGTGTGCATATATCGGTTCTTATCTTTGCTTTCAAATCTTCTTTGTATATACCCAACAGTGGAATTGCTGGATTATGTGGCAGATCTATAGTTAGTTTTTTGTGAGGAACCGCCAAACTGCCCTCCACAATGGCTGGACATTTCTACATTCCCACCAGCAATCGATGAGGATTCTGATTGCTCCACATCCTCTCCAAAACTTGTAGTCCCTGTTTTTTAAATGGCCACCAGTCTAATGGATGTAAAATGATATCTCATTGTAGTTTTGATTTGCATTTCTCTTATAGCTGGTGATGTTGAGCATCTTTTCACGTGCTTTTTAGTCATTTGTATTTCTTCTTTGGAGATATGTGTTCAAAACATTTGTCCATTTTAAAAAATGTTTCTTTATCTTTTTATTTTCAAGATATAGGTTTCTAAAAATATATGCTGGATAATAAGCTCCTATCAGATATATGGTTACCAAATATTTTCTCCCATTAGGAAAGCTGTCTTTTCACTTTCCTGACAAACTCCTTTGAGGTGCAAACTATTTTAATTTTGAGGAGGTCCCATTTTTCTATTTTTCTTTCACTGCTTGTGTTTTGGGTGTGAAATTCATGAACCCATTTCCTATTACAAGGTCTTCTTATGCTCCCCTCCATTATCTTCCAAGATAATGGACAGTCTTATGGTCTTGCCTCTAATATTTAGATCTTTAATCCATCTTGAGTTGATTTGTGTATAAGGTGTAAGATGGTATTCTCTCTTTCTTTAAAAAAAAAAAAAATATATATATATATGTATATTTAAGAAAAGGTGTTTAGGTTACATAAATGCTACATAAAAATATTGGGGATTCCATATGCCCTGCTTCCTACACCTCCCACATTTTCCCACATTAACAACATCTGTCATTAATGTTGTACATTTGTTACAATTGATGAAAATATTTTAGAGCATTGCCACTAAGAATGGATTGTAGTTTACATTGTAGTTTACACTGTCTCCAGCACATTTTTGTGGGTTAGGGCAAGAATTTTAATGGCCCATATCTGTCATTGTAATGTCATTCAGGAAAATTCCCTATTCCCAAAAATGCCCCCATAATTCACCTGTTATTTCCCTCTCCCTGCCTTTAGAACCTCTAGTTCTATACCATATGAATGGTATAGTTTCTTCCATTGCTAGAATCACAATAAGTCTATAATAAAATACCAGTAAGTCTACTTTAGTCCATAGTTCATTCACAAATCCTGAGGATTCTGGGATGGTATTCCCCTCTCCACCTCTAATTGAGAATAGGCTTTGATCCCATGACCAAGTTGGACCCAGATTTTCTCAAGTGTGACAGAGTTGAATTCAGATGTGACATCTCTACACATGCCTCTACTATCCCTTTTATTTGAATCTATATTTGTTGCTGGAGTTGGTAGGCATACGTCCAAGAGACCTGAATTTCTGGGCTGTCCATGTGTCAGCTGGGCCCTGAAATTCAATGGAGTTGCAATACTTACTTTCCAGTTCATTGGTCTCACCCAGGACAACTAACAAGGAGATGGTGATGGACAATGACCATCCCAAGGAACCAAGAGTCTACAACTGCAATCAAGAGGGTCTCTTCCATATGCCCCATGGGATCAAAGCCTCCTCTCTCATTCAGTTCTCCATTCCCCATTTGTTGAAGAGGCCATTATCTCCCAGTTGAGTGGGATCACTGGTCTTGTTGAATATCAGATGACTGCATATGTGAGGATCTATATTCAAACTTTCAATTTGGTAACATTGGTCAGTATGTCTATCATTCTTCTAATACCATGCAGATTTGACCACTGTAGCTTTGCAGTATGATTTAAAGTCAGGTAGTGTGATTCCTGCAATTTCATTTTTCTTTTTCAATAGGTTTTTGGTTATTTGGGGCCTCTTCACCTTCCAAATAAACTTTATATTTTTCCAATTCAGTAAAAAATGTACTGATTTTTATTAGGATTGCATTAAATCTGTAGATTAGTTTGGGTAGGATAGACATCATAATGGTGTTTAGTCTTCCCATTTAAGAATAGAGATTATTCTTCCATTTATTTAAGTCTTCTTTTATTTCCTTTAACAGTTTTGGGTAGTTTTCTTCATGTAAGCCATTTACATCTTTTGTTAAATTTATTACTAGTTATTTGATTCTTTTAGTTTCTATGGTAATTGGTTTTTTTTTCTTGAACTCCTCCTCAGGTTGCTCATTATTGGTGTACAGAAATGTTACCAATTTTTGTGCATTTATCTTAACCTGCGACTTTACTTGATTCATTTATAAGTTCTAGAAGCTTTTTTGTAGATTTCTCAGGGCTTTCTATGTATAAGATCATGTCGTCTGCAAATAGTGAAATTTTGACATCTTCCTTTCTAATTTGGATGGTTTATATATCCTTTTTCTTGCCTAAGTGCTCACACAAGTACTTACAACACAATGGTAAATAGGAGCAGTGATAGTGGGCATAATTTTCTTGTTCCCAATTTTAGAAGGAAAGTTCTTACGGTTTCACCATTGTATATGATCTTAGCTGTGTATTTTTCATATATATCCTTTACCATGTTGAGGAAGTTTCCTTTGGTTCCTATCCTTTCAATTGATTTTATCAGGAAACAGTGCTGTGTTTTGCCAAATGTTTTTTCTGCATCTATAGAGATGATCATGTAGGTTTTTTTCTTTTGATCTCTTTATGTGGTGGATTATATTGATTGATTTTCTTATGTTGAACCACCCTTGCATATCAGGGATGAAATCCCCTTGGTCATGGTGTATAATTCATTTGATGTGTTGTTGAATTAGATTAGCAAATATTTTGTTGAGGATTTCAGCATCTAGGTTCATTAGAGAGATTGGTCTGTAGTTTTACTTTCTTGCGGCTTTGGTATTAGGGTAATGTTGGCATCATAGAATGAGTTAGGCAATGTTCATTCTACTTTCATTTTTTGAAGAGTTGAAGTAAGATTGGTGTTAGTTCTTTCTGAAATGTTTGGGAAAATTCCATTTTGAAGCCAACTGGTCCTGTGCTCTTCTTAGTTGGGAGGTATTTGATGACTGATACTATCTCCTTACTTGTGATTGGTCGGTTGAGTTTGTTAATTTCTTCTATTGTCAATGTAGGCTGCTTTTTTGTTTCCAGAAATTTGTCCATTTCCCCTAAATTATCCTTCTTGTTGGCATATAATTTTTCAAAGTATCTTCTTATGGTAATCTTTATTTCTGTGGGGCAGTGGTGATATCCCCTTCCTCATTTCTTATTTTGTGTATTGGCATCTTCTCTCTTTTTTTTCTTTGTTAGTCTAGATAAGGGTTGATTAATTTTATTGATCTTCTCAAAGAACCAGCTTTTGGTTTTGTTTATTTTTCTACTGCTTTTTTATTTTCCATTTTATTTAGTTCTGCTTTAAGCTTTATTTCCTTTTTGTACTTCTTTGTGTTTAGTTTGCTGTTCTTTTTCTAATTCCTCTAGAATGTGCTATTAGGGCTTTAATTTTAGCATTTAAAGTCTGTTTTTCCAATATTACTATAGCTATTCCTTCCCCTTTTTTGGTTATTGTTTGCTTGTAAAATTGTTATCCAGCCATTCACTTTCTTTTTTTAAAATATATTTTTATTTTTTTAAAAGATACTTAGATTACATAAATGTTACACAAAAATATAGGGATTCCCATAAACTCCTCTCCTCACATCTTGTACACCCTCTACATAAAGAACATCCTCCATTAGTGTAGTACATTCATTGCAATTGATAAATGCATCCTGGGGCATTGCCACTGAGCATAAACCATAGTTCATATTGTAATTCACGCTCTCTCCCACACAATTCTGCATGTTATTGGAAAACATATAATGGCCTATATCTGTCATTGCAATGTCATTCAGGAAGATTCACAAGTCCCCAAAAAGCTCCCATATTATAACTATTTTTCCTTCTCCATTACCCAAGAGCCTCCAGTGGTCATGGTCTGCACACCAGTGTTGTAATTTCTTCCATTGCTAGAATCACAATAAGTCTTTAGCAGAATAACAGTAAGTCTACTCTATTCCGTGGTTCATTCCCCAATCCTGAGCATTGTGGATTGGTGATGTCCACTCCACCTCTAAGTGAGAGGGGGCTTTTATCTCATACAGCTGATGGATGGGACTCTCTTGCTTGCTGTTGTAGGCTCTCTCATTTCCTTGGTATGGTGGTTGTGAATCCTCACCTCCTTGTTAGTTGTCCTGGGTGAGTCCAATGAACTGGAGAGTAGGTGTTGCAACTCCACTGAGCCTCTGGGACCAGCTGGTAAATGGAAAGCCCAAAGTTTCAAGTCTCTTGTATGTACTCCTAACAAATGCAGCATCAAGTATATGTTCAAATAGAAGGGGCAGAGGAGCCATGCATTGGTACGCCATAAGTGAGTAAAACTCTGTCACTCTCAGGAGCACAAACTCTAAATTAGGGCCCACTGACAAGGTACCAATCTCTGGATCTGTTTGTCCTGACCATAGAACCTTGGTGTTTCCAGAGCACTCAGAAACCCCATTATTTGGGATAGTATCCACTTTGGCCGCCTATGAGATTCTGCTGAAATGTGCATAAGCGTTACCCCTGGGATGATTTCCAAACTCACTTTGATGTCTCTTAGTCATATAAACTCATTTCTCTTTAGCTTTTCTTCCTTTTATTCAAGGTCTTTTTCCAGTTGCATTGCTAGTTGGTGCTTTGAAGTAATGCCTCAGTGCCAGGGATGCTCATCCCTGGGAGTCATGAACCACGTTGGGGGGATGGTACTGTATTTATATACCAAGTTTGGTTTAGAGAAAGGCCATATTTCAACAGCAAGGAGACACTCAGGGGGCAACTCTTTGCACCCCACATCACTAGTTTAAGTTTCTGCTTGAAGAGCAAAGGCTCACAAGCAATGGTCATCAATATCAAGCACCATCAATGGATCATCTTCCTTCACCAGTCATTTCCCCTCAACTTGGATTCTGTTGCTGCTCCATTATAGAATGTGGCAGAGCTCTCCAGGCTGGGAATTCAATATTATTGTGGAGAGGTTATTCTGTGAATCTCCACCCACTATGACAATGCCCCGTGAACACTTGAAGACATTTGCACACTGTGTATGTATATCCAGGTGAACTTCTTCCCATGTATCCCCCATCACTGACACCCCACATGAAAAATCCTCCCCTCCCCAGTTGTAACTTTTCTGTTACCTAAAGCCTCTTCAAAAATGAAGTCAATAAGTAGCCATACACAATTAATAGGAAAATGGAATAATATGGTAGGTTTAAACATAAGAAATAAAATACATAAAAAATTTTAAAAAAACTAAAACTAAAATAAAAATTTTAAATTGGTATATTAAAAAATAATGAAAAATATTTAAAATTTTATTAGACAATTTGTCTCTCATCATTGTAATATCTGTTGTCCTGTATGTACAGTGACATTTTCTTCCATTTATTCCCTACTGTCTTGCTTTTTTTCATTTTGTTTTCAAAGAAATTTTAGGTCATACAGAATATAGGGTACTCACATATACCCAACATCGTTCCTCTTTTACCCTTCCCATATTAATATATTTTTATATGTGGATGGTACCTTTGTTATAACTGATATACAAATAGTGAAACATAGCTTCAAACCATGGGCAATGGCTTACATTATGGTTTACATTTTAGAACATACTCTTTTGTAAATTTTGATGATATTTATCATGGCCTGTGTCCATGAATGCAAGATCCTGTAGAACACTTCCATTTTCCACTAAAATAACCCATGTTCCATCTATTCAAATCCTCCCTCCAATACTCAGGGCCAGTGGTGACCACCCAGTTTCACTCCCTGGATGACAAGATTCATAGTTCCTTGCAACAACACTTAGATCATGACACACTGGTTTGCCCTCCTTTATTAAGATCTGCCCATGCCCTCAGGAGAATCCCACCCCTCTGTTTGAGGACATACCGGTCCTCCTCAGAAAGGGGGTCAACTCCTTCCCACTCATTTTGTGGGTCTTCATCCACTTAAAGAACACATTATGACAAAATGATGACTAAAACACACCTTGGAAGGCTGCCTCAGGTGGGCCTTGTACTGAACTCCCCGTGTCCAACAACTTAAACCAGTAATTCTTCCTTGTCATATTGCTATAAAAGCACTCCACTTTGGACTTTCAACCACACACCTGCCAATTCCTAGTGTCCCTTGTTCCCTCCCCCAACCCTGCCCCCATTGACAGTCCAACCCACCCTCCTCTCTCTACACATTTGTCAAAATGCACCACCAAATCCAATAGTATCACTACCCTCCTGTCATATCACTTCAATGCCCAACTACACACTTCCAACACATCATAGATTATACCCATATGGGCACTGGCTCACAAAGGTCTTCTCCCTTTCTATTTCCTGTAAACCTATCTTCCAGACAATAGCTCTCTGAGTCTGCTCAATTTGCTTAATTCATATCAGTGAAGTCATGTAGTATTTGTCCATCCATGCCTGGCTTGCTTCACTGAACATATGGCCCTCAAGATTCATTCATGTTATCATGTGTGTTAGCACTGTATTCCTTCTTAAAGCTGAGTAATAGTCCATTGGTATATATGTACCATATTTTGTTTATCCATTTCTCTTTTGATGGGCATTGGGGTTGATTCCAACTTTTGGAAATAGTGAATAATGCCAGTATGAACACTGAGGTGCATATATTTGCTCATGTCCTTGCTTTCATTTCTTCTGGGTATGTACCCAGCAGTGGAATTGCTGGATCATATGGCAGTTCTATACTTAATTATTTGAGGAACCACCAAACTGTCCTCCACAATGGCTGGACCATTCTACATTCCCTCCAGTAGAAGATGATGTTTCCCATTCCTCCACATCCTCCCCAACAGTTGTATTCCTCTTTTTTTAATAGCCACCAGTATAATGGGTATAAGATGGTATCTCATTGCAGTTTTGATTTGCATTTCCCTAATAGGTAGTGATATTGAGCATCTGTACAGTGCTTTTTAGTCATTTGTATGTCTCCCTTGGAGAAGTGTGTTTTCAAGTCGCTTGACCATTTTTTAAATGGGTTGTTGGTCTTTTTATTTTTGAGGTGTAGGATTTATTTAAACATGCTGGATATTAGGTTCCTATCAGATATATGGTTCTCAAATATTTTCTCCCATTGGGTAGGCTGCTTTTTTACATTCTTGATAACCTCCTTTGAGGTGCAAAAGTTTTTAATTTTGAGGGGCTCCCATTTATCTATTTTCTCTTTCACTGATCATGCTTTGGGTGTGAAGTTCATGACACCATTTCTTATTACAAAGTCCTGTAGATTTTTCCATATATTATCTTCTAAAGTCTTTATAGTCTTGGCTCTTTCTATTTAGTTCTTTAATCCATTTTGAGTTGATTTTTACATAAGATGTGAGATCATGTTCCTCTCTCATTCTTTTGGATATGTATAAGGAGTTCTCCAAGCACAATTTATTGAAGAGGCCATTCTATATCTCCCAGTTGAGTGGAATTGGTGACCTTGTTGGATATCAGATGACTGTATATGCAAGGATCTATATCAGCACTCTCAATTTGGTTCCATTGGTCAGTATGTCATTCCTTGTGCCAATATCATGCAGTTTTGACCACTGTAGCTTGGTAGTTTGTTTTAAAGTCAGGTAGTGTGATTCCTACTTTTTTGTTTTTCCTTTTCCATATGTCTTTGGCATATTCAGGACCTCTTGTTCTCCCAAAAGATTTCATAGTTAATTTTTCCAATTCATTAAAAATGCTGTGTTGATTTTTATTAGGATTACTTAAATCTGTAGATTGATTTGGTTAGGATAGACATGTTAATGATGTTTAGTTTTCCTATCCATGAACAGGGAATATTCTTACATTTATTTTAAGTCTTCTTTGGTGTCCTGTAACAATGTTGTGTAGTTTTCTGTGTATGTCATTTACATATTCATTTAAATTTATTCCTAGGTATTTAATTCTTTTAGTTATTATTGTAAATTGTATTTTATTCTTGATTTCCCCTTAATATTACTCATTCCTGGTGTACAGAAATGCTACTGATTTTTGCCCATTGATCTTACAACTTGCGACTTTACTGAACTCATTTATAAGTCCTAGAAGATTTACTGTAGATTTCTCAGTGCTTTCTATGTATAAGATCATGTCATCTGCAAATACTGAAATTTTTAGTTCTTCCTTTCCAATTTGGATTCATTTTATATCTTTTCCTTGCCTCAGTGCTCAAACAAGTAGTTCTAACACAATAGAAGTGGTGATAATGGTCATACTTGTCTTGTTCCTGATCTTAGAGGGAATGCTTTTAGGATTTCACCATTGAATATGTTAGCTGGGTGTTTTTCATGTATAACCTTCAACATGATCAGAACACTTCCTTCTATTCCTATCTTTTGCAGTGTTTTTATCAGAAAAGTGTGCAATATTTTGTTGAATACTTTTCTGCATATGTAGAAATGATCTGTGATTTTTTTCTTTCTATCTGTTTATGTGGTGTATTACATTGATTGATTTTCTTAGGCTCAATCATCCTTGCATACCTGGGATGAAACCCACTAGTTCATGGTGTATAATTCATTTCATGTATTGTTGAATACAATTAGCAAGTGTTTTGTTGAGGAATTTAGCATCTAGTTTCATTAGAGAGATTGGTCTATAATTTTCCTTTCTTGTGGCATCTTTGTTTGGCTTTGGTATTGGGGTAATGTTGGCATCACAGAATGAGATGCAGTGTTCTCTTTACTTCTATTCTTTGGTAGAGTTTAAGCAGGATTGGTGTTAGTTATTTTCAGAATGTTTGGTTGAATTCACCTCTGAAGCCAATTGTCCTGGCTCTTTTAAGTTGTGAAGTTTTTGATGACTAATTCAATCTCATTACTTGTGATTGATCTGTTGAGTTCATCAATTTCTTCTTTTGTCAATGTAGGCTGCTTGTGAGTTCCTAGGAATTTATCCATTTCCTCTAAATTATCCTTCTTTTTGGCATAAAATTTTTCAAAGTAACCTCTTATACTCTTAATTTTGTGAGGTCAGTGATGATATCCTCTTCCTTATTTCTTATTTTTTCTATTTGCATCTTCTCTCTTTTTTTCTTTGTTAGTCTAGCTAAAAGGTTGTCAATTTTATTGATCTTGAAGAAACAGCTTTGGTTTTGTTTATTTTTTCTAATGCTTTCTTATTTTCTATCTCATGTTTTTTCTGCTCTAATTTTTGTTATTTCAGTATTTCTACTTCTTTGGAATTAGTTTTTTGTTCTTTTTCTAATTTCTCCATGTGTGCAGTTAGGCCTTCAATTTTAGCTATTTCTTCTTTTTTGATATATGTATTTAGGGCTATGAATTTCCTTCTCAGTACAGCTTTTGCTGCATACCATATGTTTTGATATGTTGTTTTGTCATTTTCATTCATTTTAAGGTGGTTACTAATTTTTATGAGACTTCCTCCTTGACTCACTCTTTGTCTAAGACTGTGTTGTTTAACTTTCATATCTTTGTGCATAATTTTATTCTCTGTCCCATACTGCTTTCCAGCATCATTCCATTCTGGTCAGAGTAATTACTTTGAATATTTTGAAACTTTCTGAATTCATTGAGAATTTTTCTTTAGCCTAGTATGTGGTCTATCTTGGAGAATGATCCATGTGCACTCTAGAAGAATGTATATCCCACTGTATTTGGATGTAGTGTGCTATACATGTCTACTGGTCCAGATCCTCTAATGTATTATTCAAAGTTTTTATTCTTTATTGATTCTATGTTAAAATGTTCTTTCTAATGGTGATAATGGTTTATTACAGTACCCCAATATAATTATAGAGGCAACTATTTCTCCACTTAGTTTTTTTTTTTACTTTACATAATTTTACATATCAAATTAAATGTACCATATTCATAAACCATACAGTCTACCTAAGTGTACAATCAAGGCATTTGGTGTAATCAGAGTTTTGCATTGATCACTTCAATCAATAGTAGAGTATTTTCATTACTCTTAAAAAAGAAAGGAAAAAATAACACACAAAAAGAAACAAAAATTTACCCTTTTATAATCATCTCTCAATCTCTCTCTATTCTTCTCCTGTTGTACATAACTGCTAAACTAATTCTGTCCCTATAATTTCTTTGTAATTACATTTTGTACACAACAATTCCAACAATATGTAATACTTATTGTCTACTTTCTTTCACATAACCTACATTCTTACATTATGATTGATGGAAGGTTATTAATACATTAATATACATTATGGTCTATAGCTTACTTTGATTGTATTTTTGCCCAAATATCACCCTGATATTAATATCTTGTAACATTTACATACTTTTGTTCTGTTTCAGAAAAAAACATTATGTACTCATTAGTAACAATATTCATTTTTGATAAGATGGTTTGCTATACTATACAGTCTCAAGTTACATTTCTTAAATTTCTTTATAGGGATATACGGTATCTAGGCTTTCATTTTCAATCTCTATTTTATTTATTTATTTTTTATTTTTTACTGTGGGTAAAAATTAAATTTTTAACAATACATGACAATATTTGTAAAATGATATATAAATATATATGCATATATGTGCATTTGCTTACAAAAAATGTTATATATATATATATATATATATTAAAAGGAGCTTAGATTACCTAAATATTACACGGAAACTACAGGGATTCCCATGTTCTCCACCTCCCACACCTCCCACAACATCCCACACAAACATCTTCCACAAGTGTGGCCCATCACCTTCAATGGACCTACATATCCTGGGGCCTTGCCATCAACCACAGACCACAGTTCACATCATAGACCACACTCTCTCCCACACAGTTCTGAATGGTGTGTGCTGATTTAAAATGGCCTACATTCGTTGCCACAACAGCACTCAGGACAACCTCCAAGTCCCGGAAAAGCCCCTGTATTTCAACTGCACATCCCCTCCCTGCCCTGAAAGTGTCCAGTGGCCACTGGTTCCACCTCACTGTTATAATTTCTTCCATTGCTAGAATCACCATATGTGCACAACAGAATACCATTAAGTCCACTCAAGTCCATAGTTCTTCCCCCAATACTGAGGGGACTGGGATGGTGATGTCCACTCCACCTCCAAATGAGAGAGGGCTTATATTCCATGGATATGGTGGGTGGGATGATCCTGCCTGCAGATGCAGGCCCTCTCCATTCCCGGGGATGGCCGTTACCCATCGTCTCCTCACCAGGTGACTTGGATGTGTCCATTGAGCTGTAGGGTAGGAGTTGCAGCTCCACCGAGATTCCACGCACACCTGGCACATAGGTAGTCCAGATGCTCCAGTCCCTGGAAGTATACCTAAAAACTTCTGCATCACATATAGGTTTGAATAAAAGGGACTGATGAACCATGAGCAGGGAGGACTTATTTGAGTCCAATTGTGTCACTCTCAGGAGCACAGCCTCCAAAATAGAGCCCACTGATAAGGTGTCAGTCTCTGGGGCTATCCCCCCTTATATAGGGCCTGGGTGTCTCCAGAGCCCTCAGGAGCCCCTCTGTGTGGTGTGATATGCACTTTAAAGTTCTATGAGATCCTACTGAGGTGTGCATAAGTGTTACCTCTAGGATGACCTCCCGCCTCTTTTTGAAGTCTCTTAGCCACTTGAAATCATTTGTCTTTATCTTTCCCCCCTTTTATTCAAGGTCTTTTTCCAGTCATGTTGCCCGTTGGCACTTGGTTTTAATCCCTTGTTGCCTGGGAGGCTCATCCCTGGAAGTCATGTCCCACGTTGGGGGGAAGATAATGCATTTATATGCTGAGTTTGTCTTAGAGAGAGGACACATTTGAGCAACAAGGAGGCTCTCAGGTGGCAAACCTTATGCACCCCATAACAGTAAGCTAAGTTTCAGTTACAATAGCAAAGACTCATAAGGGTAGTTATCAAAAACAAGTACTCATCCGTGGGACATCCTCTTTTGACAGACACTGTCCCTGCACTCAGAAGACTGTTGCTGTTCCCTTGGAGAATGTGGCAGAGCTCTCAGGCTAGGAATTCAGATTCCCTCGTTTATTGAGTGATTGTCCACCCACCGTGACCATGCCCCAACCTTTGATCATTTGAACAATTTTGTATATCTTTCATGTACATTCAGATTAACTTACTCCCATGAATCCCGCCTCCCAGGCACCCCCCAACAATAATCCCCTGCAGCACCCATTGTAACCCTTCTGTGATCTAAATCTTCCATAAACATGTAGTCCATATAATAATCAAATACACTTAATATGAAAAAGAAACAACAATGATAAGCTTACATGGAAGAGACAAACATAAGGAAACTCAGGAAAAAACAAACAAAATCAAACAAAAAACAAAACAAAACAAAATATACTTAGGGGATTGGGACATTCAAAAAAATGGAAAAAAAAAAAACAAAAGAAATGACTTTAAAAAAAATAATTATTCCTTTTTTTCCTTTTATCACTGTGTTATTGGATGTCTGGTGTGCCATGACACCTAACCCCTCTCAATCCCCAGTGTCTCCCAAATTTTCATTTAATTGTCAAAGAAGTTTTAGGTCATAGCAAAGTCACACATGGAATACCAGAGACTCCCAGATACCAAACCAGACCCCCTACCCCACCCCATATTAACACCCCCCTTTTTTGGTTCTTAGCATTGTTATAACAGTTCTACAGATAGGAAAATATAGCAATTAAACATTGTCCATGATTTACAGTATAGTTTACATTTTAGACGATACAGTTTAATAAGTTTTGATGATATTTACCATGTCCTGTGTCCATTACTGTAAGGTAATGAAAAATCTTTTCCATGACCACTAAATACCCCATTAGATCTTAACTATTCTTTCTTCCCCACCCCCCTGGGGCATATAAAACTCCCCTGTCTTGACTCATAGAATGTCAAGATTCATAGTTACATGCCATGGGTATTTGAACCTGACCTTCCTAATCTACCCACCTGTCAATGCTGCACCACCAAACCCAGGAACACCACCCCTCATCTGCCCCATCCCCCAACATGCAACCACACTCTATCTCTTTACCATAGATTATGTCCATATGGGTGATGGCTCAAAACCTGCTCTTCTCTTACTCTCCTTTGTTAACCTATCTTTCAGACAATGGTTCTCAGAGACTGCTCACTTTCCTCAGTTCAGATCAGTGAGGTCATATACTGTTCATCCTTCAGTGCCTGGCTTGCTTCACTCAACATAAGGTCTTCAAGATTCATCCACGTTATTCCATGTGTTAGCACTTTATTCCTTCTTACAGCTGAGTAATATTCCATTGTACGTATGTACCACATTTTCCTTATACATTCATCTGTTGATGGGCACTGGGGCTGATTCCAACTTTTGGCAAAGGTGAACAATGCTGCTATAAATATTGGTGTGCATATATCTCTTTGTGTTTTGGCTTTCAGTTCTTCTGGGTATATACCCAGCAGTGGAATTGCTGGATCAAATGGAAGATCTATTGTTAGTTTTCTGAGGAACCACCAAACTGTCCTCCACAGTGGCTGCACCATACCGCAGTCCCACCAGCAGTGGATGAGGGTTCCTATTCCTCCACATCCTCTCCAACATTTAATGTCTGCTGTTTTTTTAAAAGCTGCCATTCTGATGGGTGTAAGATGGTATTTCATTGTAGTTTTGATTTGCATTTCCCTGATAGCAAGCGATGTTGAGCATTTTTTCATGTGCTTTTTAGTCATTTGTATTTCTTCCTTGGAGAAGTGTCTTTTCAAGTCACTTGCCCTTTTTTTAAATGGGTTGTTTGTCTATTTTCAAAGTTTAGGATTTCTTTATATATGCAGGATATTAGGCTCCTATCAGATATATGGTTGCCAAATATTTTCTCCCATTGGGTAAGCTGCCTTTTCTTTTTCTTTATAACAACCTTTGAGGTGCAGAAATTTTTAATTTTGATGAGATCCCATTTATCTATTTTTTCTCTTGCTGCTCGTGCTTTGGCTGTGAAGTTCATGAAACCATTTCCTATTACAAGGTCCTGTAGATGCTTCCCTACATTATCTTCCAAGGTCTTTATGATTTTGGCTCTTACATTTAGATCTTTGATCCATCTTGAGTTGATTTTTGTATAAGGTGTGAGATGGTATTCTTCTCTCATTCTTTTGCATGTGGATATCCAGTTCTCCAAGCACCACGTACTAAAGAGGCCATTCTCTCCCAACAGAGAGGGCTTCATGGCCTTGTCAAATATCAGATAACTGTATATGTGAGGATCTATATCAAAACTCTCAATTCGGTTCCATTGGTCAGTAGGTCTATCCTTGTGCCAATACCACGCAGTTTTGATCACTGTAGCTTTGTAGTATATTTTGAAGTCAGGTAGTGTGATACCTCCAACTTCATTTTTCTTTTCAATATGTCATTGGTAATTCGGGTCTCTTGCCTCTCCAAATATATTTTGTGGTTAGTTTTTCCAGTTCCTTAAAAAATACAGTGTTGACTTTTATTGGGATTGCATTAATTCTGTAGATTAGTTTGGGTAGGATAACATCTTGATGATATTTAGTCTCCTATCCATGAACAGGGAATATTATTCCATTTATTTAAGTCTTCTTTCATTTCCTTTAACAGTGTTGTGTAGTTTTCTGTAAATAAGCCCTTTACATCTTGAGTTAAATTTATTCCTAGGTATTTGATTCTTTTACATACTATTGTAAATGCCATTTTTTCCCCTGATTTCCTCCTCAGTTTGCTCGTTATTCGTGTATGGAAATGCTAATATTTTTTAGCATTGATCTTATAGCCTGCAGCATTACTGAACTCCTTTATAACTTCTAGACGCCTTGTTGTAGATTTCTCAGGGATTTCTATGTATAGGATCATGTCATCTGCAAAAAATGAAATTTTTACTTCTTCTTTTCCAATCTGGATGCCTTTTATGTCCTTTTCTTGTCTCAGTGCTCATGCAAGTACTTCTAAGAAAATGTTAAATAGTGGTGATAGTGGGCATCTTTGTCTAGTTCCTGATCTCAGAGGAAAGGCTTTTAGGATTTCACCATTAAAAATGATGTTAGCTTTGTGTTTTTCATATATACTTTTTATCATATTCAGAAAGTTTCCATCTATTCCTATCTTTTGTAGAGTTTTTATGAGGAAAGGGTGCAGTATTTTATCGAATGTTTTTTTTCTGCATCTATAGAGATGATCATGTGATTTTTTTTCTTTCAATCTTTTTATGTGGCATATTACATTGATTGATTTTTTTTTTTTATTGAACCATCCTTGCATACCTGGGATGAAACCCACTAGGTCATGGTGTATAATCCTTTTGATATGTTGTTGAATGCGATTAGCAAGTATTTTGTTGAGGATTTTAGCATCTAGGTTCATTAGAGAAATTGGTCTGTAATTTTCTTGTGGTATCTTTATTTGGTTTTGGTATTAGGGTAATGTTGGCATCATAGAATGAGTTAGGTAATATTCCTTCTACTTCTATTTTTTGGAAGAGCTTAAGTACAATTGGTTTTAGCTCTTTCCAGAATGTTTGGTAGAATTCAGCTGTAAAGCCATCTTGTCCTGGGCTCTTCTTAGTTGGGAGGTTTTTGATGCCTGAGTCTATTTCTTTACTTGTATTTGGAGTGTTGAGTTCATCTATATCTTCTTTCATCAATGTAGGCTGTTTGTGAGTTTCTAGAAACTTTTACTTTTCCTCTAAATTATCATTCTTGTTGGCATGTAATTTTTCAAAGTATCCTCTTATGATACTCTTTATTTCTGTGGGGTCAGTAGTGATATCCCCTAGCTCATTCCTTATTTTATGTTTTTGCATCTGTTCTCTCTTTTTCTTTGATAGTTTGGCTAAGGGTTTGTCAATTTTGTTGATATTCTCGAAGAACCATCTTTTGGTTTTGTTTATTGTTTCCAGTGCTTTCTTATTCTTTATTTCATTTAGTTCTGCTCTAATCTTTGTTATTTCCTACTTTCTACTACCTTTAGATTTAGTTTGTTTTTGTTTTTCCAATTCCTCCAAGTGTGCAGTTAGGTCTTCAATTTTAGCTCTTTCTTCTTTTTTAATATATGAATTTTTGGCTATGAACTTACTTCTCAGGACTGCTTTTGCTGCATCCCATAGGTTTTGGTATGTTGTGTTGTCATTTTCATTAGTTTCAAGGTAGTTACTGATTTCTTTTGAGATTTCCTCTTTGACCCACTGTTTGTCTAAGAATGTGTTGTTTAACTTCCATATCCTTGTGCCTAACCTGATTCTCTGGCCCTTAGTGATTTCCAATTTCATTCTGTTGTGGTCAGAGAAATTACTTTGAATAATCTCAATCCTTCTGAATTCATTAAGAGTTGTTCTGTGGCCTAGCATGTGGTCTATTTTGGAATATGTTCCATGTGCCCTCGAGAAGAATGTGAATCCTGCTGTATTTGGTTGTACTGTTCTGTATATGTCTATTAAGTCCAGGTCTTCTAATGTATTGTTGAGTGCCTTTGTTTCTTTATTGATTCGCCATCTAGATGTTCTCTCCAATGATGATAATGGTGTATTGAAGTCCCCTGCTATAATAGTAGAGGTATTTATTTCTCCTCTTAATTTTTCCAGAGTTTGCCGCACGTAGTTTGAGGCACCTTGATTAGGTGCGTAAATGTTGATGATTATTCTCTCTTCTTGAGAGATTACTCCTCTTACTAATATGTAGTGTCCATCTTTGTCTCTTACAATAGTTTTGCATTTAAAGTCTATTTTGTCTGACATTAGAATAGCTACTCCTGCCCTTTTTTGGCTATTGTTAGCTTGTAAAATGGTTTTCCAGCCATTCACTTTCAGCGTCCTTGAATCCCTGGGTCGAAAGTCGGTTTCTTGTAGACAGCATATAGTTGGATCATATTTTCTTCTCCATTATGCCAATCTGTGTCTCTTGATTGGTTTAACTCGTTAATATTCAGTGTTATTACTCATAATGAATTTCTTACTTCAGCCATTTTTTCTTTGGGTTAATGTATGTCATATGTTGTTTTATTTCTCTTTTTGGCTGTTCAGTTGTTTTTAAACTCTCCTCCAACTCTCTCTCCCTTGTTTTTCCCTTTCATCTTGTAGAGATTCCTTTAGTATTTCTTGAAGTACCGGTTTCTTATTGACATACTCTCTTAATTTCTGTTTATCTGTGAGTATTTTGAACTCTCCATCATTTTTGAATGCCAGTTTTCCTGGATAGAGAATTTGTGGCTGGAAGTTTTTTTCTTTTAGTATGTAGTCTATGTCATACAACTATCTTCTTGCCTCCATGGTTTCAGCTGAGAAATCAGCACTTAATCTTATTGTGCTTCCCTTGTATATGATGGTTCTGTTTTCTCTTGCTGCCTTGAGTATTTTGTCTTTGTCTTGAGCATTGGACATTTTGACAAGTGTATGTCTTGGAGTTGGCCTGTTGGGATTTATACTATTTGGGGTGCACTGTGCCTCCTGGATCTGCACATCCATCTCTCTCAATAGGGTTGGGAAGTTTTCAGCCAATATTTCCTTCAGCGCTCCTTCTGTTTCCTTTCCCTTCTCTTCTCCTTCTGGGATGCCCGTAATGCATATATTTGTGCGTTTTGTGTTATTGGTTAATAACCTGAGTCCATGATAGATTTTTTTCTATCTTTTTTGTCTATCTGTTCTCCTATCTCTTTGATTTCAGCTGTATTTTCTTCCATATCACTAATTCTTTCCTCTGCATTTTCAAATCTGCTATTATGTGAATCAGTGTCTTTTTGATTTCTTGGATTGTGCCATTGTTCACCATCATATCCATTATCTTTTTAGGCATGTTTGCAATTTCTTCAGTATGTTCTCCCAGTTTCTTCTTTATATCCTTAATCTTTTCCTTCACTTCTTTAAGTTGGTCCATGATATTTGTTTGGATAGCTTTGATTAGTTTTACGATGTTCTGCATCACTTCCTGGTTTTTAATTTGTTCATTGGACTGGTCCATGTTTTCTTGTTTCTCAGTGTCATTTGTATTTTTTTGTTGCCCTCTGGACATCATAGTATCTTGATGGGTTTGTTCAGTTGATTAGCTTTTTTCTTTGCTCTAGAGTTTTATTTAGTTGGTGGTTCCGCGTGTATGTTAATTTTTCTCTTTGGCCCTTTTTCTTCTTATTTTATTTCCTTGCTTCTTTCTATATTTCCTTGAAGGCAAAAGATTTTAGCCTGCGGAATCAAGATATGTAAGGAAGACAGAAGGATAATAGTAATATTGATAAAAGTTAGAAGAGGGGCCAAATGAGACTTAATGAGATGGATATTTAACTCGTGTAGGCAGTGTAGAGTAATAGGAAGAAAAGTGGAGTTTCTACAAGGGACTGGGAAAACAAATAGAGGAATATATATGTAGTGATTTAGAAGGCCAGAATTATGAGGAGGGTGAGAACCAGTGAAGAAAGGGCTGAAAAGAAAGAGTTAATACTAATTAAAAAAAAGAAGAAAACAAAATAGATGGAATAGGAATTGACACCCTTAAGTTATGGGCATATGAAAAAATGTTGTATCTAAGAGCCACAACAGAAAGCAGAAGGCAGAAAGATGAAGGAAGGATAAGTGATAGTTTGGAATACAAAATCAATATAGACAGTAAGTGGGAAATTACTGAAGAAGAAGCACAATAAAGAAGCAACAAGCTAGCAGTACCTAATTTTAAAAAATGAAAGAAAAAAGACAGGGGGGAGGAAAGAGGAAAGAAAAACAAGAGACAAGAAATAAACAGAGAAAAAAAAAAGAACCACACAGGCAAGCAGTCAAACAGAGCTAAGGAGGGTCAATGATTCCCGTAGGGTCCACGTGGATCCTCTCTGCCCCTTGTGTTTATCAATCAATTTCTTCCACAGGTCCTGAAACAGATTTTAGCTATTAAACTAAATTAAAAAGAATTTATTTTTCATTTATTGAAGTGACCTTCTCACGTTTTTTTTTTTTTTTTTTTTTTTTTGGTGAAATAAAGGCCCAAAATAATTCCTCCTTTAGACCAACCCCCTTACAGAGGGGACCCAGTGGAAATTAATAAAGCATGTCCCACTTCCTGGACTCCCGAGGGTTGCTGTAGCTCTGATGTTAGTCAGTGCAGAATGCTAAAGACGGCTGACTCTGCCCCTTCTGGAGCAGAGCCCCAGTGTCACTGGGTTGCTGTGTAAATCAGGTTGACTCAGCATATTCACCTCTCCTCTCAGCCTGATGCTGCTTCAAGTCAGCTTATCTGCTCCCCAAAGCTATGGGGCAGTCCAGGCAGCCAGATCGATGCCAAAAAAAAAAAAAAATTCCCTTCCCTGTACTCCAACAGAACCCTCCCTCTTTGGGAGAATGCCCCCTCTTCCTGGCTCCATGGCGGCCCGGGGCTTATCCCTGGGCAGCTAGGCAAATCAACTCCCTCTCCGAACAGAATCACCTTTCCCCTCCACCGGGTGCCGATTCGCTCCAGCTGTTCTGTTCACCCAAGGTCCAAGGGGCTCCAGGCAATCAAATCAACAGAAAATAAAACTCTTTTGCCCCTGTACCAGAGAACCCCCTCAGAGAATACTCCCTCCCACTAGGCCCTGTCTCCCGGTTGCCGAGACCTGGCCATGGCTCCAACCGGCTGTTTTATAAATATATTTTCCCTAATGGCGGGGATCAGCTGTTCGTGCCAACCACCACCGGCAGGCTTAAAACTCACGAATCTCTACCGTTCTGTCCACATCGTTGATTCGTGCAGATAGATTTCCTAAGCTTCTCATTTGACTCATGCACAGCACAAACCCCCAGGGAGGACCCTGTCCACAATACGCCTTGCTCTGGGAATTTGCAGTGTGTGCCCTCCTATACTAACATCATCTTGGCCTAAATCCTCCACTTAGTTTTTCTATTTTTGCCTTATGTATTGTGAAATGCCCTGGTTAGCAAAGTAAATGTTTACGATTGTTCTTTCTCCTTGAATGATTATCTCTTTTCTAATATATACTGTGCATATTTGTCTCTTACAATATTTTTGTGTTTAAAGTCTATTTTGCCTGCTATTAGTATAGCTACAACCATCCTTTTTTTGGTTATTGTTTGCTTGTAAGATTGTTTGCCAGCCATTCTCTGTCAGCATCCTTGAATCCCTGGGTCTACATTCGGTTTCATGTAGACAGCATATAGATGGGTCATATTTCCTTATCCATTCTGCCAATCTGTGTCTCTTGACTGGTGAATTTAATCCATTAACATTCATTGTTTTTATTCTCAAGAAATTACTTACATTAGCTATATTATCTTTTCCATTATGTATTCTGTATTCTCTTTTTGTTATTTTTTAATTTTTCATTCTCTCTCCTCCAACTCTCTCTCATTTTTTCCATTCAACCAGCATCATTCCTTTTAGCATTTCTTGAAGAGCAGGTTTCTTATTGGCATACTCTCAATTTCTGTTTATCTGTGAATAATTTGAATTGTCCATCATTTTTGAATGCCAGCTTTCTTGGATAGAGAATTCTTGGTCCGAAGTTTTCTTCTTTTAGCACCTTGAATATGTCATGCCACTGCTTCTTTTCTCCATATTTTCAAATGAAAGATCAGAACTTAGTTTTATTGAGCTTCCCTTGTATGTAATAGCTCTCTTTTGCCTTGCTGTTTTCAGTATTTTCTCTTTGTCATGAGCATTGGACAATTTAACAAGTATATGTCCTTGATTAGGACTGTTGGAATTTATACTGTTTGCAGTACACTATACTTTCTGGACATGTACATCCATCTCCCTCATTATGGATGGGAAGTTTTCCGCTATTATTTCCTCCAACACTCCTTCTGTCACCATTCTCTTCTCTTCTTCCTCTGGATGCCTATAATATGTATGTTTGTGAATTTTGTGTTGTTGTTCAGATCCCTAAGTCCCTGCTGGATTTTTTTCTATCTTTTTATCTATCTGTTCTATTATCTGTTTAATTTCAGATACACTATCTTTCACATTGCTAATTTTTTCCTCTGCCTCTTCAAATCTGCTGCTATGTGCTTCTAGTGTATTCTTGATTTCTTGGATTGTTTCTTTCATCATCATCATATCCATTACCTTTTTATGTATGTTTACAGCTTCTTCAGTATGCTCTTCCAATGTCTTAATTCCAGATCTCGACTACCATGGTTTTCCTCTTAAAGTTGTTTCTCCTTCAATCTCTCCTTTACATGTCCCTTTTAGTCCAAGCTGTCAGTGGTTTTTTTCATGCAGCTCTCCCAAAACCTTTTTGTTTAGCATGCAAGAATCAGGTGTCCAAGCCATTAGACTTCAAGTCTTTCCAGAAATCTTTCTTAGATAACTCTATCTTCAATCTTGATGTGCAAGTTCCCAGTTTAGTTAAGTCTTCAAATGGGGAACTATCACTTGTGGCCTTGATTTCCAGAGGCTTGAAATTTCTGGAATCAGTGTCTGTTTTCTTTGTGCCAAACAATCCAATTCTCAGCTTATTTCTCTCATCTAGCATTTTACTATAAGCTGCATGGAGAAGACAAGCCACATTCTTTGATTTTATCTCTGGGAAGTTCTTCAGGTAAATGCCCAGGCTCATCATTTTCAAATTCTGCCTTCCATTAAACATCAGATGTCAATCTTACAAAGTTCTCTGCAATTTTATAAGATGGATCACCTTTTCTCTGGTTTCCAATGATAGTTTTAGCATTTACTTCTGAAGCCTCATTAAAAAGTGTCTTTAACATACATATTCCTATCAACAATCTTTTCAAAGCACTCTAGGTTTTTCAAACATCTCACAATTATTTCCATCTAAGGCCACATAAAAAATAATCTTAGGCTCCATATTACTATAAAAAGTCTCGTCAAAGTAATCTAGAACTTTTTCATCAAGCAACTCACTATTCCTCCTAAAATAACCCTTACCCATTTATAAAAACATTTCATCATTTTGGTAATTGCAAAAGCACTACACCACTCCCCATATCAAATCCTGTATTTGTCAGCCAAATGGGTGCTGATGCAAAATATAAGAAGACTGTGGACTTTTATAGAAGGTATTTATTTAAGTTAGAATCTTACAGTTACTTGGTCATAAAGCATAAGTTACTTCCCTAAGCAAAGTTTGTTGCCACAATTTGGAGCAAGATGGTTGCCAACATCTGCAAGGGTCCAGCCTTCCTCTTCTCTTAAGTCTCTCTGTTCCTAGCTTTTACAATATCAGCTGTAGGCTGGGATAAGTGTCCTCTCTCTCCTGGGGCTCATTTCTATCTTGCCTCAGCTGATCTGTTCTCTTCACAATGTTAGCTGTAGACTGTCAGACTTACTCTCTTTCTGAGGCCTCTTCTGTGTCCATGGAGCCATCTCTACTCTATACTGCTGTGTTCTTCGTGTGTATTTGCTTCCCAGGGCTGCAGAATAAAAAAAAAAAAAACCTCCAACTCTGCATTCTGCCATGTCATTTTTCTCTGTGAGTCTCCACCCCTTTTGTGTGTGTGGACTCAACATCTTACTAATGTGGTCCAATGAAAGTCCTAATTATAATGTAATCAAATAAAAATGAAACTTTTGAATTTAATACAATCTAATATGCACAGAAGAACAGACCAGTTTATAAACATAGTCCAATAACTTTTTTTGGAATTCATAAACAATATCAAACTTCTACAGATGTCAATTTTATGCAAATTGATATACAGATTCGATGCAATACCAATAAAAATCCCACTTGCATTTTTAGAGCACACAATTATCCAATTTATTTTGGAAAGGTAAGGGGTCCCAAATAGCCAGAAATATCTTAAAAAAGGAAAGGCAAAATTCGGAGGACTATCACTTCCTGTCTTTAAATCATATTACCTAGCTACTGTGGTAAAAACAGCATGGTACTGGAATAAAAACTGACACATAGTCCAAAGGAACCAAATTGATGGTACAGAAAAACCCTCACATCTATTATCATGTGGTTTTTAGGCAGAACAGCCCATTCAACAAATGATGCTAGAAGAACATGATACCCATAGCCAAAAGAAAGAAATAGGACCCCTATCTCACACCTTATAAAAAAATTAACTCAAAATGCATCAAAGAACTAAATATCTTAAGAACCATAAAGCTTCTAGAAGAAAATATAGGTAAACTTCCTCAATACCTGATGGTAGGTATTGGATACTTAAAGGAGATAAGAAGAGGGCTGAAGTGGAATACTGATGCTTAATGTATGAAGAAGTTTTCATTAACCTTAATGTAAAAGTATGATAATGTATAAGGTTGATTGTAACACATGGTGAGTAACAGTTGGTTCATAAATGGGAATGTGGCTGGAAAGTGTAGTGGAAGGATGTAAATGTCACTTGAAAGAAAACTAGAGAATAATCTAGAGACTGAATAACACAGTAAACCCAGAGGTGGATGAGAATTGTGTTTGATGGTACAGATGCAAGAATATCCTTTGTAAACTAGAGCAGATGTATGTCACAATTGCAGGGTGGTTGAAATGTGGAGAAGCCTGGGATAAATACAAATGGAGTGAACTATGGATTGTGGTTAACAACAATACTATAATAGTCATACATCTATGTCCAAGGTGTGCTCTGTTGATAATGGTGGAGTATGGAAAAAGTGTACCAAATATACACGACGGACCATCGTTACTGGTAATAATCTGATGATATTATCTCACAATATGTAACAAATATTCCACAGTGGTGTGGTGTGTTGATGGAGATGTTTTGTATGGGAATTCTGCATATAAGCATGATTGTTTTGTAAGTTCACAATTTCTGTAATAAAAATATACTTAAAAAACTAATAATAGGGTGGGTTGGTGGGAAAACACACCAAAGTAAGATATGGACTATAGTTAGTAGTAAGATTATGGTGATATTCATTCATAATTTGTAACCAATGTCTCACAACAAAACAAGGTGTTTTTGATAGGGTGAGGTATGAGAGCCCTATGTGATGTTATGCATGTTTGTTTTGTAAGTTCACAACTTTTACTATACACTTATTGTTTCTGTATGTTTACATATGAATGATATACTTCAATAAAATTTTAAATTAAAAAAAAAAACTTAACACCATTTACGTAAGCACCAAAAAATAGGTATAGGCCTTAAAAATGTGTACAAGGTATATTGTGAGGGAAGATACAAAACTTTGAGGAAAATTTTCAGAGAAAATCTAAATAAATGGAGATATATTCCACACATGATTAGGAATAGTTAATGTAATTAATATTGTATTTCTTTCCCACTTAATCTATAGATTCAATGGCACTGCAATAAAATTTCCACAAGTTATTTTGTGAATGTTGCCAAACTGATCCTAAAGATTATATGTAATTATAAAATATCCTATTTCTAACACAATAAAGAAGAAAGTCAGAGGACTGACACTACTTGGCTTTAAGACTTACTATAAATCTACAGTTATTATGACACAGTGACATGGTAAAGAAAATATATCAATAGTATAGAATACAGGGTCCAAAATTATGCCCACACAAAAGTAGCTAACTGATCTTTTACAATGAGCAAAGGCAATTCATTTGTTAAAAAATAGTATTTTAAATGAATAAATAGACATAAATGTAGAAAAAATCATTCAAGAAACATTCTTTACAATTTTCACAAAAAAAAAATTAAAAATATTTAATATGGATTCTGCACCTAATTTAAAATGCAAAAATAATCAACATCTAGATTATAACATAGAAGAAAATCTAGGTGACATTGACTTCGACACTGACACTTTATATTTAAAAAAGAACCAAACACCATTAAAGAAAAAATACATAAGTTGAACAACATAAAAATGAACACTTCTAGATCTTCCAGGATGATGGAGGATTAGAGAGACAAAGGAATAACTTCTCCAAATAAAATATCTTGAGGCAGAAATAGCCTGAAAAAAAATGTTTTAGAGTTTAGGGCACCAGGGGAAGGCTGGACACCATCCAGAAGAGAGAGGAGCAATGGAACAGAATCTTGATGGGAGGGAAGCGGCTGTGGCTCAATCAGTAGGGCTCCCGTTTACCATATGGGAGGCCCCGGGTTCGATTCCCAGGGCTTCCTGGTGAAGGCAAAAGCCCGCCCACACGGCGTGGTTAGCTGACCCAGCGAGCACAAGCAGCAAGGGGGGGATAAATGAATAAATAAATAAAATCTTAAAAAAAAAAAAAAAAAAAAAGAATCTTGATGGGAAAACTCTGTGTGTAGAATCTGGAGCTGCAGCTGTTGATGCCCATCCTCCATTATTGGAGCAGACAGCTTTGACTTATCCTGCTTCTGTTTGGCAGCTATGGACAGAGGGTACACAGGGTTCCACTTTCCATGTATAGGGAGAGAAAGGGAGGCAGTCTAAGGCTGATTCAACTTTGGCCAAAAATTTGGTCTTCCATGTCCCACGATCCCTTCCAGGCTGGGTGGGATGGCACAACTCCATGTCTTGGGAGCCAGCAGGGAATTAGAGAGGTCATACTTTCACATATACACTCATTATTGACCACAACTGGTTGATGAAGTCACGAAGGTGAGTGAAATTATTTCCCACTTGGGAAAAGGGAAGGGCTGTGGGCAAAGATTGGAGAACACCTTCTGAGAAAGTGTGATTTGCAAGGCTCTAATAGCCTTGAGGCAAGATTCTCTGTCACACTGTTTTGGTTAGTGTTGCAGTAAACACATTCCAGCCAGGGTTTGAAATGAGAGGACTGTCAATGAGAGCCTTCTGCTGACAGGCCAAGACAGTGCATGTGATGAAATTAAAAGTAACTAAGTGAGAGGCTTTTAATAGCTTTTACTGGATTTTACAGCCTCCCTTCCCAAGGCCCTTGGAATTGGGTCTACCACCCATTACTGGGTTCATGGTATGGCTTTGAGCAGCTAAATAGAGATAATATTAAAGAGCTAGAACATGTTGAAACAAGAATCAAAGAACAGCAGTAACACACAACCTCTTACTTCTAAACCCCTAAGCAGAGAAAGAAATTGACCATAAGAGTAAACTCACCATCATAATCAGATGACTAGATATCTGCAAAAAATTACAAGCCATACTAAGAAGATAGAAGCTATGTCCCAAGCAAAAGAATATATCAGAGCCCCAGATTACACACAATATTTGAGACAACAGATCAACAATATTCATACAAATCTCCAAAATCAAATCAATGATTTGAAATACAATATGACTAAAGAGATAAAGTACATCAAGAAGAAACTTGTGAGCACAAGAATAATTTGAAAACCAGCATATAAAAAATAGCATAGCTTATGGGAATGAAAGACACAATAGGTGAGATCAGAAACAAATTAGAGGCATACAAGAGCAGACTAAAATTGATAGAAAAAGAATAAATGAGGCAGAAGGCAGAAGAGCTGAAATTGAAGAGAAAGAAGAGCAGAGAGAGAAAAGAATGGAAAAGAATGAGCAGGGGCTCAGGGTGTTGAAAGACAGTACAAAACATTACAACATACATGACATGGGAGTTCCAGAAGGAGAAGAGAAGGGAAAAGTGACAGAAAAGTATTTGAGGAAATAATGGCTGAAAATTTCCCAACTCTCATGAAAGAAATGAATTTACATGTCCAAGAAGCAAAGCTTAACCCACTCAGAATAAATATGAACAAATCTACTCCAAGAAACATACTACTCAGAATGTCAAATAACAAAGAAAAAGAGAAAATTTTGAAAATTACAAGGGAAAAAAAAAAACCATCACTTACAAGTGATGCCCAGTACCACTTAGTGTGTGGCTTTCTCATCAGAAACCATAGAAGCAAGAGGAGAGTGTTATGATATGATTAGGATATGGAAAGAGAAAAAATGCCTGCTGAGAAATCTCTATCCAGAAAAATTGTCCAAAATTTCAGGATAAGTTTAAAATATTCAAAAATAAATGTTATTGTAAGCACAGATACCTCCAAAAGAGGGACCCAATTGATCCAGCACACAAAGGAGAAAATCTTCTCGCAGTGAGAAGGTTATTTATTGCAGGTGCACAGGCAAAGAACTGGGGGAATCTTCCCCAAATCAATCCAAAGCAAGAATGAGAGCTAATGATTTTATAGGCAAAGGAGAGGGATAAGGGAGGAGAAAAACAAGTGATGTCAGGAGTCTTGTGAAGAGGTTATTTGCAATTTTGGAGTCCTGAATTGTTTCAAGCACATCAAATATGTCCTTGGTTTCAGCAGCTAATTAACCACAGTTCAACAAGGTCTTCATGACCATTTTCTTAGCCGATTGCTCAAGGATATCAAGCTTTTTTGATTCTGAGGAAAGTTACAGATTTACAGGGTCATAAGATTCACCTGGCACTATTCTGTCTGATTTTGCTTTGAGACATTATCTTGTTCCTGTAAGCAAAACTGAGAGGGTCTGGTTAGCATTCTTCAGGCAACCAAGTACAAGGAGTAACTTCTAAAATTAGATTAATAGAAAGCCAGCTCAATTAGTGTATTAGAAATTTCAGACCTTCTTAAGTGAAGAAATTTTTAGTAAGCACATTTTCCAGCTATCAAAAACAGAAGCTAAGAGATTTCATTAAAAATCTATCTGGCTTTGCAGGAAACATTAAAGGGAACCTTACACTTTGAAAGAAAAAAAGTCAGGAGAGAGATATAAGAGGAGAGTGAAGAAGGGACAACTATCAGAAAGGATAGCCAAAACAGTAAGAACACAGATAAAAATAAGATAAGACATATGAAAGCCAAAGAATAAAGTGATAGAATAAACTAATGCATTAACAGTAATATCATCCAACATGGGTACCCCAGGAGATTGATGGACATAGGATTACCGAATTCCTGAAAATAACTTGATTCTCTCCCTGTTACTGGGCTACAAAGGAAATAATTGTATATAAATTAGACGGCAATGAGATGCAACCCTCTCTTTCTGCCAAATTCTGCTTTTGGTTGTCAAGAACATCCTGTTGAAGCAATGAAGTATGAAAACCAGCTTCAACCAGTTAACTGGACCTGTGCAGAAGCCCCATGATGTGCTCACTTGAACTTGCTTAATTAACATAGTAAATTTCCCACCCAGGGGTGCAGTTATTTGTCCCCTTTTCCATCATGCAATGTATGTGCAAGCATGATTTCCTGAACATACTAATCATAGAGTTATAAAACTAGCTATGTATGATCATACATATGCACAAAAGCTAATGCATAATGAAAGGAAATGCTAAATAGTAACAGTTATTTAAACAAGAGCAAAACCACAGCATGGGGAGTCAGATTTGAGTCACTTTGGAGTGACCTTGGCTCCTTAACTCTACAGATATAATAAATGTGAGTTTGCCTAACTCTCATGTTGAAGTTTTCTTACTGCCATCTCTGGTTATCCATAAAGTCCCTGCCTTGAGGCATAACAAATTGACTTTCCCTGGGCTCTGTCAAGGTAGAGCCAGGGAGTATAGGGCCCTGCCCAGTGATGTACAGTCCCATTCCATAACATTAGAGATGAAGTCAGGCCTCGAGCCTGCATCTGCATATTCCTACAGCATCTCAGAGTCTTAGGGACAATGACTGAGGTGACAAACCATTCAAGATACAGCTCATGAGCATCCCAATCTGGATCTAGGTTCAGTTTACTACCTGCTCAAGAGAAGTGTGCTTTGTTTTGTTTTAATCGATTGGTGAATTACACTTGCACTTTGTACATTTGTTTCACACAATTCTCAAAAAGTCCCAAAATACCTCAGATTTGAGGAGAGAAGAGGAGGAAAGCTTTGACACTGAAATATGAGGTGGGAAAGTGAATTCTATATTATCTTGAATATGATCATGGAGGGTTTGAAAATTGGCACACATTTGTCTCTATGTTTGGCTTTTTAAAAACCTGGGTAAATCAAAGAATTCCCACCTTAAAGACAGAATCTTGGAAATTGGCTAGAAATGCAAATTTTCAGGTCACACCAAAATTACCTACCAGTTTTAATATGTAATATGGAGGCAGGTGTGTCTCAAGTGGTTGGGTTTCCATTTACCATGTGGGAGGACATGGGTTTGATCCCTGGGGTCTCCTGGTAAAAGGCAAGCAGGAAAGTCAGGCCTGCACAGTGAGACAGGCCTGAGTGGCAGGCAAGTCAGGCCCGCACAGACACACTGAGCCAGGCCCACATGGTGAACCAGGCCCATACTATGAACCAGGCAGAAAGATGATGACACATCATCTTGATGAGATATGGGAGAGTCAAGGTGAGACATGCCAGAAACCAGGAACTGAGATGGCGAAAGTGACAAGATTCCTCTCTTCCACATTGGAGGTCCCTAGGATCAAATCCCAATGATGGCTGGAGGAGAATAATGAGAAGAGAAGGCAAGAAACAAACACAGAAGATCACCCATTGAATGGACCCAGAAAGCAAGTGGGAAGGGGAGAAAAAAGTGTTGTAAGGCATAGCATTGTCAATGTGTCATTTCACAGATGAAAGTATATCTGTAGAATAAATTCCTAAAAAATAAAATAAAATAATAAAAAATTTAAAAATCTAATGTACTAAATATTAAAACCCATGTATTCTGAGTATAAAAGCAAAGTAGATTAGCCTATTGAACTAATGTATTTATGAATTCAAATAAATGTGGCTTTGAGGAAAAATAGTAATATCATTGAATGCGAACGCATTAAATACTACAATCAAAATATATAGACTGACAGAATGGACAAAAAGAATACATGATCCATCTTAAGCTGTCTACAAGAGACTCACCCTAGATCCAGGGACACATATTGGCTGAAAGTGAAAAATTTGAAAAAAATAATCTATATACACTGTAAGCAAAAAGAATTGGAGTATCTGTACTAATATTAGACAAAACAGACTTTAAATGCAGAAAAAAGTTATGAGTTGCAAAAATCCATTATATATAATAAAGGGGCAATCCACCAGGAATAATTAACAGTCATAAATAATTATGAACCTAACCAGGGTCCCCAAAATTACATGAGGCAAACTCTGGCAAAACTGAAGGGAAACAGAGTGAGTGGAAACAAATAAACCTGAGTTCTTCAACTCTAATATTTGATGCATATCCACTCTTCTGAGAAAATTCAAGAGTATTGTTCTGACACATTGCAAACATCCTTATAGATGCAGAGTTAGCAACTCAAACTACTTCCTAATAGTGAAAACACCAGCTAGAATAAACTATCTGTCTTATTCTGACAGTTCTCTAGGTATGATAAAAGTAAAGATTTTAAGTTACTTGGAGCTACTGAAGAACTAAATGTTTGAAAATTTGGATAAATAATACAAAATATAAAAATTAAAACATGTTAAAAGGGTAAATAAAAGTCAAAATGAAAAAAATTATAGGAAGAAATAGATATCTCTATAATAATAGACAGAGACAACAACACACCACTCAATTCATTAGATAGAACAGCTAAACATGAGATCAGCAAAGAAACAGAGAATGTGAAGAATATATTAAATGAGGAGACCTAAAAGACATACACAGAAGGTTGCAACTCAAATCAGTGGGTTATGCATTCTTCTAAATTACTCATGGACCTTTCTCCAGGATAGCCTACATGGTACATCACAAGGCAGGCCTCAATAAATATAAAAAGATTGAAATTTTACAAAGCAACTTCTCAGATCATAATAAAAGGAGGCTGGAACATATAATAGATGAGAAAGGGGAAAATTCACAAGTGTATGAAGGCTAAACAACACAATCCTAAACAATAAGTGTGTCAAAGAAGAAATTGTAAGAGAAATTTGTAAATATCTTGAGGTGAATGAAAATAAGAACACAATCTATCATAACTTATGAGATCAAATAAAGGCAGTGCTGAGAGTGAAATTTATAGCCCCAAACACCTATAATGAAAAAGAAGAAAGAGCTAAAATCAAAGACCTAAATGAACCACTGGAGAAATTAGAAAAATAACAGCAAACTAATACCAAAGCAAGCAGAAGGAAAGAAGCCATACTAAGAAAATGGAAGAAATGGCCTAAGAGAAAGAATATATCAAAGGACCATATGAGACACAGGATTTGAGACAACTAATCAAAGAGACTCAAACAAACTTCAAAAATAATATTAATGAGTTGAAAGAAAATATGGCTGAAGAGATAAAGGACATCATGAAGACGCTGAGAGAACCCAAAGAAGAATTTGAAAACCTGAATAGAAAAATAACAGAGCTCATGGGAATGAAAGACATTAATGGTGAGATAGAAAACGTATTGGAGGCATACATGAGCAGACACAAAATGATAGAAGAAAGAATAATTGATACAGAAGAAACACCAGCTGAAATTGAAGAGAGAGAAGAACAGAGAAAAAAGAACAGAAAAATTTGAGTTGAATGGTAACACGAAGTTCAACAACATGTGTGTCCTAGGAATTCTAGAAGAAGAGAAGTAAAACAGGGCAGAAAGAGGATTTGAGGGAATAACGGCAGAAAATTTTTCAATGCTCATGAAAAAAAAATGGGTTTCCATGTTCAAATAACACAGCATACCCTAATCAGAATAAATCCTAATGGATCAACTCCATGACACATACTACTTAGAATGTTAAACATCAAAGAGAAAAAGAAAATTCTGGGAGCAGCAAGGAGAAGCAAGCCATTACAAACAAGGGATGTCCATTAAGACTTGGTGTGGATTTCTCATCAGAAATCATGGAGGCAAGAAGACAGTGGTATGATATAATTAGGATATTGAAATAGAAAAGTTGCCAGCCAAGAATTCTTTTTTTTTTAAGATTTTATTTATTTATTCATTTATCCCCCCCTTGCTGCTTGTGCTCACTGGGTCAGCTAACCACGCCATGCGGGTGGGCTTGCCTTCACCAGGAGGCCCCGGGAACTGAACCCGGGGCCTCCCATATGGTAAACGGGAGCCCTACTGATTGAGCCACAGCCGCTTCCCAGCCAAGAATTCTTTATCCAGCAAAATTGTCCTTCAAATATGAAGGTGAGTTTAAAATATTCACAAAACAAAAGAAACTAAGAGACTTCATAAAAAAAAAAAGAATCCACCTTTTCAGGAAGTATTAAAGGGAGCTTTACAATCCAAAAGAATAAGAGAGGAGAGAGAGGCTTGGAGGAGAGTGTAGAAGGCAAGAATAGCAGAAAGCATAATCAAAAGAGTAAAAAGACAGAAAAATATAAGGCATATGAAAAATATAAGGCATATGAAAAATATAAGGCATAAAAATATAAGGCATATGAAAAACAAAGGATAAAAGGGTGAAAGTAAATAATGCATTTACAGTAATATCATTGAACATGACTTGATTCAACTTCCCAATCAAAAGATATAGACTAACAAAATGAATTTTAAAAATGAGACATCCATAATCTGACTAAAATAGACTCATCTTAGATCCAGGGATAAAAAATGGCTGGACATGAAAGGTTGGACAAAGATAATCCACACCAACTGTAACAACAAAAAAAGGATGGGTAGCTTTAATAATTAAGACATAACAGAATTTAATGCTAAAAAGTTATGAGATTAAAAAGGCCATTATATATTAATAAAATAGAAAATGAATCAGGAAGAATTAAAAGTCATAAATATCTATGCATCTAACCAGGGTGCTCCAAAATACATGAGGCAGGCTCTGGCAAAATGAAGGGAGAAACAAACATCTCTACAATGATAGTTGGAGACTTCAATACACCACTTACATCATTAGATAAAACAACAAGACAGAAGATCAACAAGGAAAGAGCATTTTAACAATATAAATGAGCTAGACCTAAAAGATATATACAGAATATTGCATTCCAAGTCAGCAGATTATACATTCTTCTCATGCTCATGGATCTTTCTCCATGATAGACCATGTGGTGTATCACAAGGCAGGATTCAATAAATATAAAAAGATTGAAATTATACAAAGCAACTTCTCAGATCATAAAGGAATGAAGCTGGAACACATAACAGATGGCAAAGAGGAAAATTCACAAGTGTGTGAAAGCTAAACATACATGATTGTTTATGACCGTAAACATACAGTCATAAACAATCTGTGAGTCAAAGAAGAAATCGAAACCAAAGTTTTTAAATATATTGTGATGTATGAAATTGAGGATGCAACTTATCAAAACATGGGATACAGTGAAGGCAGTCCTGCAAGGGAAATTTATAGCCCTAAACCACTATATTAAAAAGAAGAAAGAGCTAAAATCAAAGATCTAATTGAACAACTGGAGTAAATGAAAAAATAGCAACAATGCCCAAAGCAAGCAGAAAGAAAGAAATAGTAAAGATTAAAGCAAAAATAAATGAAATTGAGAATAAAAAAACGATAGAGAAAATCAACAAAACCAAAACCTGGTTCTTTGAGAAGAACAAAAAATTGGCAAATGGTTAGCATGACTAACAAAGACAAAATGAAAGATGCAAATCAATAAAATAAATGAAATGAGGGAAGTTATGATGGACTGCACAAGAATAAAGAGGTTTATAAGAGGATATTATGAGAATCTGTATTCCAATAAGCTAGACAACCTAGATGAAATTGACAAATTCTTAGAAACGTACAATTTACACCAATGCCACAAGAAATACAAGAACTTAACAAACCCACTATATTTAAAGAAATCCAATCAATCAACAAAAATCTCCCAACAAATAAATGTCCAGGACCAGAAAGACTTACAGGTGAATTCTATCAAGCATTTTAAGAAGTATTAACACCAATCTTGCTTAGACTCATTAAAAAAAATTGAATAGGAGGGAAAATTATCTAAAACATTTAGTGAAGCATACATCACTCTAATACCAAAGCCAGATAAAGATACTAAAAGAAACGAAAATTACAGACCAATCTCTCTAGTGATCATAGATGCAAAAGTTCTCAAAAAAATTCTTGCAAATAGAATCCAAAAGCATGTCAAAAGGCATACAGCATAAACAAGTGGAATTTATTCCTCATATGAAAAGGTGGTTCAACACAAGAAAATCAATTAATGTAATACATCACATTAACAATTGAAGGAAAAATGACATGATCACCTTGATCAATGCAGAAAATGCACCTAACAAAGTCCAGCATCCTTTCTTGATAAAAACACCTAGAAAGATGAAAATAAGGGAAAATTCCTCAACATAGTAAAGGGCATATGTATTAGTCAGGGTTCTCTAGGGAAATGGAATCACCAGGAGATATCTGTCAATAACATGAGATTTTATAAGAGTCTCTCACATGACTATGGGGATGCACAACTCCAGGTTCTGCTGGCAGGTTGCAAACCAGAGGCTCTGATGATAGTCCAACGAAGGTCCTTGATGAGTTTCTGGGAGACTCTGGCTGTCCAAAGACAAGCTGGGAAATTCTTCCCGAATGCTGAAATCACCTACCTTTTTCAGGCATTCAAATGATTCTATAAAACATCATGCATTGCTGACAGCAATCTCCCTGAATGATGTAGATAGAATCAGGTATCTATGCTGTAAACTCACTGGTGACTAAAGTCTATAAATGTCCTTGTATACAATTAGCCCAGTGCTTGCTTGACCAAACAACTGGGCACAGTTACCTGGCCAAGTTGACACTTTAGCCTAACCATCACAGCATGTATGAAAAACCCATGGCAATCATTGTATTCAATTGGGAAAGGTTTAAAACTTTCCTTCTTAGATTGGGAATGAGACAAAGACACCCACTGTCACCATTGTTATTCAACATTGAGTTAGAAGTTTAAGCCAGAAAAATTAGACAGGAAAAAAGAAAAGAGCATCAAAGTAGGAAAAGGGGAGGTAAAACTCAGTATTCATGGATGCCATGATCCTATACTTTAAAAATTCTGAAATATCTATGACAAAGCTAGTTTAGTAAATAAATGAGTTCAGCAAAGTGACAGGATACATGATCAACATGAAAAAGTCAGTAATGTTTCTGTACCTTAGTATTGAAATATTTGAGGAGGAAATCAGGAAATAGTTTTCATGTACAATAGCAATAAAAGACTCAAATATATAAGAATCAATATAACCAAAGAAGTACAAGACCTATATTCAGAACACTACAAAACAATGCTAAAAGTATTCAAAGATCTAAGCAAATGGAAAGATATACTGTATTCATGGACTGGAAGATTAAATATCATTAAATCACCTATCCTTTTAAGCTATCCAAGGTGATTTCTAGACTCAATTCAATATCAATCAAAATTCTGACAGCCTACTTTACAGAAATAGAAAAGGCAATTATCATATTTATTTGGAAGGGAAAGAGCTCTCAAATAGCCAAAAACTTTCTAAAATGAGGAGTGATGTGGCAGGACATTCACTGCCTGACCATGAAACATATTACAAAGCTAGAGCAGTCAAAACAACATGATATTTGCATAAAGATAAACACATCTGTCAGTGGAATAGAATTGAGAGTCCAGAAATAAACCCCAACCTCTACAGCCAAATAGTTTTCAACAAACCTACCAAGCCCATGTTAATGGGAAAAAAAAAAAAGTCTCTTAAAAAGTTACACTGGGAGAACTGGATATTCATTACCAAAAAAAAAAAAAAAAAAAAAAAAATTAGAACACCTATCTCACTTCCAGTACAAAAATCAACTCAAAATGTATCAAAAACCTAAATATAAAACCTAGTGCTATAAAACTACTAGAAGAAAATGTAGGGAAATATCTTAAAGATCTTATAAGTGATGGTTTCTTGAAGCTTACATCCAAAGCACAAGCAATAAAAGGAAAAATAGATAAATGGAAATCTTCAAAATTAAACATTATTGTACCTCAAAGGACTTTGGCAAAGTGTGAAAAGGCAGTCGATTCAATGGGAGAAATATTTGGAAATCACATATCCAATGAAAGTTTAATATCCATGATATAAAAAGAGATGATACAACTCGACAATAAAAAGAGAAATGACATGATTAAAAACCAGGCAAACATCTTGAATAGACATATATCCAAAGAATAAATACAAATGATTAACAAATGAAAAAATGTTCAACCTCAGTAATGATTAGGGAAATGCAAAACAAAGCTACAATAAGATATCATTTCACACCTATTACATTGGCCATTATTAAAAAGACAGTGAACTACAAGTATTGGAGAGGATGTGAAGAGATAGGAACCGTTATTCACTGTTGGTGGGAATGTGGAATGGTATAGCCAGCTCAGCCAGGGGTAAGACAGCAGAACTCAGGACACTATCTGGCCCCTCTTCCTCCACCCTAAGCTGGATCTGGAATACTGAAGCCCAGGGGATTTCAGGTCTCAGGCAAACTTGCACCATCCCCTGGTAATTCCATTATGAGCCAGGTATATGCATGAAAGACCAGGGGGTTTGTGGGCACAAGCACAGAACACTATACTATGCTTCTATTTCATTTCTTGGTAAATCATTTCTATTACATTTTATACTATATTATAAATTTGGGTACCTCAAGCTTTCTCTCCACCCAAAGGGTTTCCAGTACTTGAACTGGCAAAATAAATCTTAGCTAGAGAGAATATTCTGTCTTGCCCCATAGCTGCAGGGAAGCATATTCTATTCTGCCTGATAAAACTGTCATTTTTTTTAAATGTCATTCTTAGTAAAGGATTCCTGTGAGTCACCTGGACTTCAAGGTGGCCATTAGATCCTGTGAAGGAAACTTTCAGGCTTCAACACATCCTCATTCTCAATGGTCATTAACACCCCCTATGGAGACTCAAGTCAATGTTCAGGTTGATTTGATGTTTTTATTGTGAAATCTATGTGACAGTGTGACCCAGTGGTCATCAGTCCAATTTTGACAGGCAGAAAGGGTCTTCTGGTCTCAGGTGTCTTCATGGATATCTATGTGCACTCAATAAGTAGATGGGAGCAGATATTTGTAAAGCTTTGTAGATTAACCTATGCCTTTGTTGACTTCTTCCCCCTGGACCAAATGAGGTTGCATTCTCTCAGAGCGGAACACAAACAAATCCACCAGCCTTCATGTAGAAGCCAGGCAGAAGGGGCCACAGCCCACATCAAGAGACCTGAAACCTAGAGCTGTTGGAGGGTAGCTTTTCCTGAGGAATACTAGCCCGAGGAAACTCCAGGCCACCTCACTCCCTCCCTTCCCTTGGTCCAACAGTCACTGCTGGGACATTTTCTTTCTATGAGAAAAGAATGTAACTCCTTCCCATAGGGAGTAAAGTTCTGTGGGGCCCTGATGCCCACCCAGCAGAGCCTGAGCAAGGGGAAACCTGGGCTGGTGCATGACTGTTTTGGCCACTGGGCTTTCTGGTTGATCAAGTAGTCTCAGTGTAAAGAGAAGACTCCCTGTCAGAGACTGAGTGAGATATACTCTTGCCCTAAATGTGGGCCTCTGCTGGGTGACTCTCACTGCACGCTAGGCCAGTGGAAGCCCAAAGATGCAATAAAAACTCATCCTCTGCCATATCAATTTGCACTAGATTTATTATGTGTTTCTACACGATGTCTTTGCTCTCAGGAGCCTCCCAGTTGTGTAGGTGAAACTTCTCAGTTATCAGTGCCTTTCTCTGTGTCCTGAACTATCTTTGAGACCTGGCACTTCTATCTTTGAGGGGAAAGCATAGCCATACCTCTGATTCATTTAACAAAACCATCTGTGGATGACTTCCCTGTTATCAACGGTCTGGGCTTTGGGAGCCAGGGTTTGTACTCTTCACCTCAGCTGTCTTGAAGAGGCCACCATGGGTGTCTGGGTGATACCTGGAGCCCTGGGGAAGTGGAAGATAACTGAGAAACATGCAAAACTGAAAGCTAAATGTCACCCCACAATTGATCTGGACCACTCCATTCTAGATGAAGCCAAGGGATGATGTTCAAAATCCTTACAAAGATGGAGGCTAGAAGCTGGGGAAAGGTCCTGGAGGCTCAGGACAGGGCCAAGGGTTAACCCTTTAGATCCAGCTCATGGGTAAGCCCAGTTGGGCTCAGGGAAGGGACTATACCACCTGGACTGAAAGGGCTGCAGTGTTTAATTGGTAATGCTGTGCCCTGTGTGCCTATGGGTCATCAGTCTTAGTGGCCACCTCCTTCCCCCACTCCTGATATGTCACATATTTCAACTCTCCCCAGCAGACAGGTTCTTACTTTCTTTGCATAACCACAGTGCAGAACTTTGGACAAAGACCACCACCATTCCAGAGGCTGTGAACTCTAAGCACTTAGGACAGGTTGTCTCTTTCAGGATATTTCAGTAACAACACAACTGAGTCTGTAAACTGGTGAACACCCCAGACAATGGACCTGAGAACCAAATGGCCACAGTGCCATCTTGGCCAGTGAGGAAGAGTGTGAATTTTCCTTCCAAGGCAAGGAATAAGGACACTAATCCAGACACCAGAGCTCACTGTGAATCATCAGGACCAGACAGAGAGAAGTGGCCTCCTAGTACATGACAGAAAGGCTGGCAGTCCTCTGTGGAATTTCTGGAGTAAAACAAATTGTGCAAGGAATTTCAGGGATGCTAGAAATGTCAGCTTACAGGAAGGGATAAAGTTTATGAAACGAAGTCATGTGTGGCTTTTGAAGCTGCATCACAAATGTTCTCTCAGAATCAATGTATAGAAAAAGGAATTTTGAGTTCAGAGACCAGGATCCCAGGATTCAAATCTAAGAGAAAGGATGGACCATGGGGTCCCTAGAAGTGGATTGATGATGCACACTTCTCCCTGGCCTCTGGCCATTTGTTAACAATCTTTCTCTGGCTTTTTTCTTTACACATTATAAGTTTTCATATTTTACATTCCCCCCTTCCCTACTTACTGCTGATGCAATTCCAGAATTCATATTAAAAGCTATGAATTTTTAACTGGTGCTCATAGAAACCTCTGCACCAGAAACAGAACACATTCCCTCTTCCTTCAAAGCTGTAGAGAGGAAGCCACTGTCCTAGGTCAGGAATGGCCCTTGTTAATTTGATTTTTACAGACATCCACAGTTGCTATGCCCTGTGAAAGCCCATTCAAACTTGAATTCCAGGAGTTTTGATGGCCTATCTCAGCCCTGCACTGCACTGGCATGTAGGAGATGCTCCAAAGTATTTGGAGGATGAAGGGGGAAATTTGAATCCATTTTACTGCCCCAGATTTCCCTTGGCCCTCATTGCAACTCAAACTGTAGCTTGAGTGCAACATGCTGCCTTATTCTCTGCAAGTGACAAGTGGGTCTCTTCTTCCCACCAACACTATTCTACTGATGGGTAGGTGTACAGCCTAGTCCACAACTACATGTAGCTAAGCACCCATGACTGAGGATCCAGGAAGAATTTTGAGCCAGTTTCTCACTATACCTTGTTTTCTTGACCATTGATTTTCAGATGGGAGAAAGCAGGGATGAAGCAAGAATGATTTAGAAGTGATGATAGTGTGGATGGATTCTATCAAAGGCTGCCTCTGAGATCGCAGCCTCCCCTTTCTCCCAAGGGTGTACTGGGCACCATCTAAATCTGCCTTTGACACTTTTGCCCTTACAGGAGGAAGCCCCTAGATCAGCCTTCTAGTGGGGACTATCAGATATGTAGGACAAGACATCCAGCCTAGCCTTTCCTCAGCCAGAGCCCCTCACTCCACTTTCCCCACTACTCAGTAAAGAACAAAGTCCACATCCCTTATCAGTTTGTCATCAAGGCCCTGCTTGGCTCTTGCCACAGTGATGACTCCATATAAAGTTCTCCTCCCCAAATTAGAAACAATGGTCTGGACAGACCTTGAGCCCATGAAGAAAAGAGATGAGATGATGGTAACAATTCTGCAGATTAACAACTGGGCAGATGATCACCACCCCAGTACTCTCCTTCCCACCCTGTTAGCCATGAGTAGGCTGTGAACATGATGGGCCAACCAAGCTTCCAACTTCCTAGATAACTAGCTCTTGCTCAAGGTGGGTCCATCTTTCATGTCCTTTCCAATGGCTCAGCCCTCCCCAGCTCAGACATACTGGGAGTGCAAGGTGCAGTGGGACTGCCCAGGAAGGATCAGTATATTTTCCCAGCCTTCATTTCACTGCCTTGTGACCCCTATCTTACCTTTGGTTTTCTCTTGGTAAATGGCCAGAGTCTTCTGTGGCAGGGGTTTAACCAATTCCTTCAGCTTTGAAAAAGGCGCTCACTGCCAGTTTTCCTGAGGTGAAAGCCTTGGGATGTTGGGAAACAACAAGAACATATTTTGTTCTCCCAAGCATACTGCTCAAGTGAGCTGGGTTGGGGACTTTCTCTAGAATGTGGGTTCCTGGTTACCAGGGTTCCAAGTTCTGTTGGGTTATATCTCTAAGGAAGTGAGTTTACTTCTTGGGTTCCCATCACCTGTCCCACTTCCTTGGATAAAACCTCTCCTGAAGTTGATGCCTCTTCAGCCTCCTCTCTAATGTCATCAATTTACCTCTACAGTTATACAAACACTTCCTTCCCTGCAGAACCAGGGAAAAGCCTGAGAAATTCAGTATCCCAGTATTGAGGAGATAGGGCTGGCTTCGGACCTATCTCCATTTTCTGCCTTATCCATGAATTTGGACAAGTCATTGTGCCTCTTGGGCCTCCAGAGTCTCCTCACCAGAACCATGAGGATCATTCTAACTTCCACATCCTAGGGATTTAGCAGATGTATTTGGAATTATATCTATAAAACTCATGAGTTAATGTGAAAGATCATTACTACATGAACTTTAGAGATGGAAGAATTACTTGAAGGAATATGAAGCAGCAGAGAGTTCAACTCAATACAGGGCTTGTTCTTGATGGTATGATTATGGGAAAGTAATTTATCTTCTTGGTTTCATTTCCCAGTTCCCAAAATAATGTGCCTGAAATTCAATGAAAATCAGATATCACCATCTGAATCAAAACCCTTCAATGGCTACCCATTATATTTAGAGGAAGATTAAATGCCTCTATTTTGTTTACAAAAGCCTCCAAATAGCTTCCAAGGATCTCTGCCTCCTGGCATACAGGTTCTTGTCTAATCTCTTCTTCTTGGTTGTGAACTGGACTTGGTGACTCTCTTCTTATCAATAGAATATGGTCACTCCTGTAATTTCTGTCTTGCTACTTCTCTTTTACTGTCTATCCATCTGCTTCTATCTATATATCTATCTCTAAATCTATACTTTTTTCTTATATCTCACTCTGGGGAAATAGGATATGATGTGCAGAGGCCCATATTGCAAAAAACTGAGGGAGGGCCCAGATAACAGACAGAAAGGAAATGAAACCCTCAGTCCAAACTGAATGCTGCCAATAAAACATGAGTGATTTTGGAATCAGACCCTTCCAAAATCAAGCCTCAGTTGTGACTACTCCTCAGTCTTGGAAGAGAAACTGGATCAAAATTACACAGATTAGCCTTGCCTGAATTCTTTGTTCACAGAAACCGGGCAATAACAAATATTTGTTGTAAGCCACTAAATTTTCCCTAGTGCTGTCACATACTAATAGATAACTAACATAATGAACCAGGCCCCAAGTTCTGTCTCTCCCCTCCTCCCTCCATCCCCACCTCTCCTCCAAAGCTCTGTCCATCTACAATGGCCTCTTTTCTAACCTCCTTTCAGGCCAAACACACTTCAGACTCAGAGTCTGCAAAGTTGTGCCTTCTACTGGCATACTGTTCACACACGCATGCAGGGTTGGCTCCTGTTTCTCATTTTAATTGTAACATAAATGACACCTCAGTGACTCCTTTCCAGCCCACCCATGTAGTGGCTCCCAGCTCTGCTTTTGCAGCACCCTAATTGATTTTCATTATGGCACTTGCTCTTCTATTTCACATGTATTTGTTTACTATTTTCTTCCATTTCTACCTCCAGACTCTGAGTTCCTGGAAAACAGGGAGAAACTTGATCATTTTCAGCACTCTTCCCAGGGCCTAACCCAGCACCTGGCCCTGGTGATTGTTCAAGGCATAGTTGCTACATGAACAAATGAGATGATCACAGAACACTTCTACCAGACTCACACTAGCTTACATTTTGTATATTAATGCCAAACTCCAAACAACATTAAATAATCAGTAAAATCTATCTGACAATAGAAGTTAAGACCAGCTACCGAATAGGAAAATATATTAGCAATGATATCACCTAGAAACTAATAGCATCCAGAAGAGTTAGCACATAATGTATCTACCAATCCAAAACCAAAAATAAATTGACCAAAAATATAGACAAAAGGAATATGAACAGACAATTAACAGATTAGTAACATCATGTGGTAAATAATTATAAACTGTTTCATAAACAATAAATAAAATTAAAACAAATAACCAATACAATTTCACATATAAAAAAATTCTTAAATAAATCTCTACATAGTGGGGCCACAATATATAAAAATGGAGATTCTCCTCCAGTGTCAGTGAGGGTGCACTTTGTCTAACCACTTGGAGCACATAATAGTCACTTGGGCAACATTTGAAAATATCCCAAAGTATAGCCATTCTTCATATTCTCTTCATATCAACAAATGTATGTCCCCCAAAATACCCACAACACCATCACTAATGGAAGGGAAATGCTGGAATGAAAGAAAATGGCAATGAAAAGAAGAAGGTAGTAAAAAAGAAATCCACATGTAATACAAGTCAGTGGTAAACAGCAGTGAAACTGAGTGAACTAGGCTACAATATATGTGTCCAAATGGAGATTTACAAGGAATTATTTGAGTCAAAATGCAATGTGCAGTGAAGAGGATGTGGCTCAAGGGAATGTGCTCCCACCTACCATATGGGAGGCCCTGGGTTTGGATCCCAGGGCCTCCTGGTGAGGGAAAGCTGGCTCATGCCCAGAGAGAGCTGACAGCCCATACCCATGGAGGGCTAAGGGCCCACACCCATGGAGAGCTGTTGCAGCAAGATGATGCAACAAAGGGAGACAAGCAGACACAGATGAAACATGCCATGAATGGACACAGAGAACAGACAGTAAGCACAAGTGGCAAGAGGGTGGAAAAAATAAATAAATAAAAATATTTTTAAAAATGCAATTTGCTGGAAGATATATTGACATATGCACATATTTTGTGAACTTGTATAAAACCTACTTGTTAAAATACACACAAGTTGTTACTGAAATTTTGTGAATGATTGGAAATGGCAAAAAGACCAAAAGTGATTGGATCCACTTGATTTGATTAGAGTGTCCAATCCATGAGGTTTGAACAATATCAATATCCACCTGAGAATGAAACATCCTTCCCATACACTTCCTCACTCATCTTGGAAGCTGCATTGCTTCCAGCAGTTTGCCCAGCATCCACCTGAAATCTGCTGGTAAACAGCATTATCACAGGTTGATTTCTGGTTGGTTTTTATTTTGGGCCTCAGTTTATCACTCAGATAAAAAGTACAGTGGGAGAAATACATAGTAGTGTGAATTTAGGTGTTGGATTTTGGAGTCTTTAATTTATAATAGTATTTATTTGGTCATTGATGCAAAAATTCTGTGATTCTAAATGCTAAGTAATACATGAAGATTCAAAATTTCAAGGAAATCCATCTAAGTAAATTTGAGTAGGACTATAAATGAGCAGTGATGGAAGCCTTTTTTTTGTGCCAAAGGCATTTAAAGAATAAATAATTCATTTGTTCATCTTCAGTTCAAACATATTCATATCATATTTATTAGAAACCAATGAAAAAGTAGGGGCATGAGGGCAAAGCAGTAATTACAATATTCTATATCTCCTACTGTAAAGTTCCCAATCTAATGACAGAGACAAGAATTTTTCAATGTTAATTGATTATTGGTAAATACCTTCTCTCATGCCAAATGTGGCAATTGAATTTTTAAGAGAAAAAATACTTTAATCTAGATTTTCAACAATGGTTGCCACAAGATTAGAAATAACTTCTAACAGCCTTTCAATCCTTGTACCTCTGGAGCAATGTTGACTTTCTTTTTCTTAATACTGTCTATTTAGATAGACCTTCACAGTTTCTGCACAAGCAAGCTCTCAAGGATGCTAATCTAAATTCACTATAAGTTGCATGTCTTGATTAACCCAGGATCTTATTCAAAGGGAAAGTAATTATGGAAGAAGAGGATCAATGTCTCAGAAAGGGCCATCACTTTCTGAGAAGAACAGAATGGATGTGTGATTATAAATCACACCCATTGGGAAAGAAAATGCATGAGGGAATTTTTCTTTATCTACATGAAATATATTTTTGTTTTCTTGTGTTTTGGGAAATACAACAATTATAACTGAGGAATTTGAAAATGAAGCTCCATAGATATTAGGCAGATGGCAGGTCTGTTGGGATATTACACTTAACATCAGTTCCACAGGCTCCATAAGTCCAGATCATGAAGAAATGACAGAAGTGACCAGAGGACAGGGACTTCCCAACCAGAAGATGAGGATGCCACTGTCAGGGAGGCTTAGCATTCTCAGGAACCAGGGGGGCTGCATGGACCACAGAGAGTGGGTTTGAACATGGAAAGATCTCTGTCTATAATCCAGGATTCTCTGCCCATTCAAGACTGGTCCGATTTATGACCTCATGAGGCTCTGATGATTCTGAGCCTCTGAGGGGTAACTTAACTCCCTATTTTTTGTCTAACTAGGTGATTGTCCCATAATGAAGCTTCCCATGAATTTTCTTTACCCCCTTAATGGACCAACCCTTTGCCCTATTTCCTGAGTGATAACACAACTGTTTCTCTCCCAAGCTTAACGTTGCCTGCTTAGATAGCAGCCAACCAAGGTCGAGTAGCTGTAGTCAGTAGTTGACCACAAAAGTTAGTTAACCACATAGAGGATCAGGATTCCTCTACCTCTGCATTGAGGATCCTGAAAGCAGCCAGTCACGAAGGAAACAGGCAGCCCATGAGTTCCCTGCGGCCTCTGTGAATAGTGATTTTCTTATCAAAATAATTGTTATCTAGAGTGAACGTTTGAATTTTCTGAAGCTGTATGTGGCAAGACTAACCTTGGTCCTTGATTTTGGCTTCGGTTTGGAGCTGGTTGGGCCTGGGATTGTAGGTTAGAATCCTACCCCAGAATCCATTCCCCAGGTGTAAGAGACCTCCCACTGGTATCCTGACTGATTATTAAAATTACGATTAATAAACTTAAAGTGTAACCTACCCAAGAGCTGACAGGGAGTCACAATGGGCAATAAACATAGGTCTAGAATGAAAGGGAAGTGTGATTCACCAGATTGTATCTTAAAACATTGGGAACAATTTAATTATGAACACTCATGATGAAAAGGAGAATATTTCTGAGTAAAAGTGCATGGTCACAATATAAGTTAGAGCATGACCAGGAATGGCAACCAAAGGGATTTCCTGAATACAGTTATTTTGCAACTAGAAATATATTGTAAAATGCTTAGTAAATGGGATGAAATACCATATGTTCAATGTTTTGTGATTTAGCTATTAGTCTTAAAACACAGCATTAATGTTTTGGGCATGTTATGATGTTAGCAAGTCACAGACCTAATACAATCTCACAACCAAGAAAAGGGAAGAAATTTTCCTCTGATTCTAACCCTTAAGACAAAGTGCCAGGCTTGCTCCTTGTTTCCACCACTACTCCAGCACTATATGAAGGAGGGGAAGAAGAGGGGTAGGGTGACCTTGAACTGCCATTAGATACCACCATAAATGACCTCCCATCTCATACCCAGAGTTGTATCCAATGTGGTCAGGGAGCATTCCTGTATCTGGGCAAATCCCACTAAGGCAGGTGCCAGCTGGGATTACTAATCAAGGTCATCCATTAGGTTACTTGTTTGTACACCCTCCATTCTTCACTTCAAACCTGTACAATTGGAAGGATTGGGTCCCAACTTATGGGGAAGATCCTAAGAAAATGGAAAATATATTCCATTCTAATTTTGCAATTTATATTCCTAGTTGGGTGGATATACAAGTTTATTGAATGTGCGGTTAACTTCAGGATAATTGAAAATAGTTTTAGTAAAAGACCATGAGCAATATAATTATCTGGAAGATGGAGGATTAGAGAGGAATTGAGATTATTTTTTTTCCCATAAAAACAGCTAGAAGATGAGTGGAGACTGCCTGGAAGGCTATTCTGGGGCTAAGGACAGCAGGGGAAGGCTAGGCACCACCCAGAAGAGAGAGGGGAGGAGGAAAGGAGTCTTAGGTGGCTGGAAAAATCCCATGAGTAAACTTGCAACAGTAGCTGTTGGTGCCCATTCTCCCACTGTCAGAGCAAAAAGCAGGGGCCCCACTGGCCCCTGGCAGGAGCCTGCAGACTTAGAAGGTTGCAGAGGACAGCAAATTCAGATTTTAGACAGTGAACTTAGTTTACTGCACTGGAGGGATCTCTCAATTCAAGGCTGGGTGGGGCCATGATATTGTTTGCCCTGATACCCGGCAGGTAATGAAAGATGCTTTGCCTTCTGAAACACTCTCCCTACTGTCCAGGGCTTGTTGCTGAGGACACAGGGAGGGAGGGTGTGGCCAGCAAAGGAAGGAGAAAAGATTCTGAGAAAGGTTTTTTTTGTGAAGATTGGCCCACCCTGAGGACATCACTTTTGTCCCACTCATGGAATTTACAGTGAATGTATTTCCAACCAGCATCTTGAGTCTGAGCTGAGAGGTCTGCCAAAGACAAGCATCTGCTGCCAGATCAGAAAAGTGTATGAAAATACGTGAAATAAATAAATAAGACAACCCTGTGCCTTTGCTGCTTCCCTCTCCAAGGCCCTTGGAAACTAGCATGTACTTCATTACTGCATCTTTAGCCCTGCTTTGAGCAGTTAAACAGGGGCAATCCTTAATATCTAGATCAAGTGGAAGCAAGAATCAAAGAACAGTGATAGTATACAGCTGCTTAACTGTTAATCCCTAGGCAAGAGAGAGAAACTATACATCAGAATAAATTCAGCATAATGATCAGATACCAAGACATCAGAAATATTACAAGTCATACTAAGAAAAAGGAAGCTATGACTCAGGCAAAGGAACAAATCAAAGCCCCAGATGACACACAGGACTTGAAGCAACTAATGAATGAGGTTCATATAGATCTTCTAAAACAATTCATGGAGTTGAAGGACAACATGACTAAAAAAAATAAAAGGCATTAAGAAGACACTGGGTAAGCACAAAGAAAATTTTTAAATTTTGGATAGAAAAATAACAGAGCTTATGGGAATGAAGGACAGGATAAGTGAGATTAAAAATACAATAGAGGCATACAACAGCTGTTTTGAAATAATGGAAGAAAAATCAGGACAGAAGAGCTGAAATTTAAAAGTGATAAGAAAAGAGAGAGAAAAGAATGGAAAAATTGAGCAGATGCTCAGGGAGTTGAATGATAGCATGAAGTGCACCATCGTATTGTTATAGGATTTCCAGAAGAAGAAGAGAAAGAAAAAGAGGCAGAAAGAAATTTGAGGGGATAATGGCCCCAAATTACCCAATTGTCATGAAAGACAGGAAGTATAGCATACTTCAATTAAAATAAAGCCAAATAGACATATCCTAAGACACATAATATTCAGAATGCCAAATGCCAAAGATAGAGAATTCTGAAAACAGCAAGGTAGAAGTGAAACATCAAATACAAGGGCTATCCTGTAAGACTTAGTGCAGATTTCTGTTCAGAAACCATGGAGGTGAGAAGACAGTGGTATGATATAATCACAGTACTGAAAGAGGAAACCTGCCAACCAAGGATTCTCTCTCTGGTTTAACTTTCCTTCAAATATGATGATGATTTAATATAGTCATAGATAAACAGAAACTAAGACATTTTGCCACCAAGAATCCAGCTCTGCATGAAACATTAAAAGGAGTACTGCAGCCAGGAAAAATAAAGCAAACAAAACAAAAAAAAAAAAAAGAAAAAAAAAAAAGAAAAAATGAGAAGTTTGGAGGAGAGTGTAGAAGTGAAGACTATCAGAAAGACAGCCAAAAGAGCAGAAAGATAAGATATGACATATGAAAGCCAAAGGATAAAATGGTTGATGTAAGTAATGCCTTTAAAATAATAACATTGAATATTGATTGACTGAACTCCCCAATCAAAAGACATACGTTAATAAATGGGTAAGAAAACATGAGCCATCCATATTCTGTCTGCAGTAGACTCACTTTAAACCCAAAGATGCAAATAGTCTGAAAGTAAAAGGTTGGAAAAAGATATTTCATGCAAAAAGTAACCCAAAAATCAAGGAGTAGCTATACTGGTGTCAGAAAAAAAACAGAATTTAAATGCAAAATATGATAAAAGATGCCATTATATAAGGCCATTATATATTAATATAAGGCACCATCCACCAGGAAGGAGTAACAGTCATAAATATCCATGCACCTAATTAGGATGACCCAAAATACATAAAGCAAACTCTGTAGAGAAATAGATGTCTTTACAATAATATTTGGGGATTTCAGCATGCCACTCAATCAGTAGATAGAACTAGAGAGAGGATCAACAAGGTAAACAGGGAATTTGACTAACATGATAAATGAGCTGGACCCAAAAGACATACAGAACACTGCCCCTAAAATAAGCAGGTTATATATTCTTCTCAAGTGCTCATGGAACTTTCTCCAGGATAGAACACATGGGCCACAAAACAGAGCTCAATAAATTTAAGAAGATTAAAATAATACAAAGCACACTCTCTGATTATAATGGAATGGAGCAGGAAATCAATAATAGTCAGGAAAGGGGGAAATTCACAAATATATGATTGCTAAACAGTACTCTCTTAATCAGTGGGCCTAAGAGGAAACTGCAAGAGAAATTCACAGATATCTTGAGATGAATGAAAACAAGAACAAAACTTATCAAAACTTATGGGATTCAGCAAAAGCAGTGCTGAGAGGGAAATTTATATTCTTAAATGCCTATATTAAAAAAGAAGAAAGAGCTAAAATCAAAGACCTAACTGAATAACTGGAGAAACTAGAAAAAGGAGAGCAAACCAATTTCCAAAGCAAGCAGAAAGAAAGAAGTAGCAAAGATTAGAACAGAAATAAATGAAATTGAGCACAAAAAAGCAACAGAAAAAAAATCAACAAAACAAAAAACTGGCTGTTTGAGATTTAAAAAATTGACAAACCCTTACATAAACAAAGAGAAAAAGAAAGAATATGCAAAGAAACAAAATCAGAAATGAGAGGGTGCACATTATGACTGACCCCACTGAAATAAAAAGAATCATAAGAGGATATTTTGAGAAATTATATGCCAACAAATTAAACAATCTAGTTAAAGTGGACAAATTCATAGAAAAGCACAAACAACCTACTTTGAATGTATGAGAAATCCAAAGTGGAAAAGAAGTAAAACTCTATTTGCAAATAACATGATCTTATATTTTGAAAATTCCAAAATACCTACCAGAAAGCTATTAGAGCTGATAAATGAATTCAGCCAAAGTGTGGGATACAAGAGCAACACTCTAGAATTCTATACATTAGTATTGAGCAACCTGAGGAGGAAATGAAGAAAAAAATTCCAAGTACAATAGCAACAAAAAATTCAAATATATAGGAATTAATTTAACCATGAATGCAAATTATCTGTATTCAGAAAACTATGAAACACTGCTTAAAGTTATCAAAGAAGACCTAAACAAATGGAGGGGCATTCTGTGTTCATGGACTGGAAAAATAAACATCAAAATGATTTCTAGATTCAATGCAATACCAATTAAAATTCCAACAACCTACTTTACAGAGATAGGAAAGGCAATTACTAAATTTATTTGGAAAGGAAGGGTGTCACAAAGAGCCAAAAACATCCTAAAGAAAGAGCAATGTGGGACGACTTCCACTTCAAGATCTTAAAGTGTATTATAAAGCTACAGTGGTCAAAACATCATGGTGTTGTCCTAAGGATAGACACATTGATCAATAAATTCAAAATGAGAGTTCAGAAATAAACTCTCACCTCAATGGTCAACAGATTTTTGATAAGCCTACCAAGTCCAATTTTCTGGGTCAGAACAGTCTCTTCAACAAATGGTGCTGGGAGAACTGGATATCCATATCCAAAATAATGAAAAAGGACCCCTCTCTCACTCCCTATTAAAGAATCAACTCAAAATTGATCCATGACCAAAACATAACAGCTACGACCATAAAATGCTTAGAAAACAGTGTAGGGAAATATCTACAAGACCTTGTCGTATGTGAAGGTCTTAAAACTTATACTCAAATCACAAGGAACAAAATCAAAAATATAAAAATGGGACCTCCTCATAATTAAATATTACAATTTGTGTGTAAAATTTTGATGAGATGCCACACCAAATGTAAGGTATTTTTCTTAGTAGTAATATTTTGAGGAAGCTCTTTCATCATTAGTTAAAAATGTTTCACAATACATGGTATTGGTGTTAGGGTGAAGTATGAGAGACCTGTATGGTTATGTGGGTTTGTTTTGTGAGTTCACGACAATTGTGATACACTTATTGTTTATGTATATATATATATGAATTATATACTTCAATTATATATATGTATATATTCCCATAACTGCATTGATTCTCTGAGCAACATTAATCCAAACAATTCAGTGCATGTTCCAGGAGACCAAGCAATTCCCTGGGTAGAGTCAAAATGGAATCCAAATGAGTAGTCAGACAGGACCAAATTGAAACATTATAAAGCTTTTATTATTGCAGGTCTTAGGAAAGGAGTGTCCAAACAAAGGAACCTCAATAAAATCAGCAATAGTTCAAGACCCTGAAAAAAACATCCCGTCTATTTAGAGCAACTGCTAGGGTCTATATACAGTACACAGATTTACACCCAGAGTACCTCACTAACCTGTGCACTGTTAATAATACTTAATGTGCCCCTGATATAAGGAGAAAAACTGCAGAAATTGGAAGGGGAATTGGACATACCTTCATCACAATTAGTAGAGATTGTCTTTAAGGTTTTTTACCACTTAGAGTCCACCCATGAGAAGAAGCAAAAGAAACATGCTGCCTACAAAACCAGTCCCATAGGAGCAACTATCAGCAAGACTGTCAGAGGCCCACAGACCCTGAGATGAGGGAAAGCTTCCATGGGAAGCTCAGTGAAGAGTAATAAACCCCAGGAGCCCTCAGGAAGATGTCCCCAGGTATGTGCTTACTCTAAGGAGGAAGGACACTGGAAGCAGGAATTCCTGAGTCTTCCTGGGAAGGGAGGGTTAAGACATCCCAGATAGCAACCCAACTCCCAAAGTTAGCAGGGCATGAAGACAGCAACCTGTAGTGATGGGACCTAGGAGCATTTTCCACTGGTCAGGAAACCATCCTGATCACCCCACAGAACCTCAGGTCTCATTTCACATGGGTCAGAAGTAAGTTGACTTCTCATGGACAATGGAAGAACTTATTCATTTTTAAACCAGATACTAAGTAAAGGAACTAATGAATCAGTCCCCATAATTGATGTTTTGGGGACTAAATACTTTAAATCATTCTCACAACCACTGCAGTGTCATATTGGAGAGACTTAAATGACTCATAGATTTCACTACATGCCTTAATACCCAATTCTCTTACTCAGACAACACTTACTGTACAAATTGCAAGCTTCAATTTGATTTTCACCTAATGAAGTGAACATACATGCCCAGCCATACACATCTGTGCCTTCCAAGCAGCCCTGCTAGATTAAGCTGGGAACACTGAAAAGTTTGGAGTACCCAAAGAGATAAATCAATAGGTTCCAGCTGAATTATGAGGTAGTGGGGGACCCCCAAAAGGGAAGTTTAACCACAGGAAGTCAAGATAAGACTGTGGCCAAACACACCCCACCATATCTAAAACAGATTCCACTCAAACAGGAGGCTACAGCCAGCATTTCACCTCTAATCAAGACATTTCTCAAGTTGGCACTAATTAGACCCTGTCAACCAGATTTTAATACCACTATCTTACCAGTGCTTAAACCAGGTACTCAGAAATGTTGATTTGTACAAGATTTGAGAGCTATTCATCAGATAGGGGAGGAAATCCACTCAATGGTGTCCAATCCCTAAACACTCTTTAATAATATTACTAATGCATACACCTGATTCACAGTCCTAGAGTTAAAAGATGCTTTATTTTGCATCCTGCTAGAGAAGGAATTACAGAGACTTTTAGCTTTGGAATGGAAAGATCCTGAAACTGGAATAAAATAACAGTATTGTTGGAATTTGCTGCCACAAGGGTTTAAGAATTTTCTGACCTTTTTGGGACAAGCCTGATCCTGGGAATTGCAGGTGGTACAACTCAGGGAAGGACTATTCCTTCAATAGGTGGATGACATACTCATTGCTAGCAAAATATAAGAAGTCTCAGATGAGAACATCATATTAATGTTACAGAAACTAGCTGAAAAATGATATAAGTGTCAGAAAAGAAGGCCCAAACTCATGTTAAATATTTTGGTTTTAAATTTGCTAAGATTTTTTGGAACTTGGGAATCATCCTGAGTGACATTACAATGACAGATATAGGCCACTTTATATCATCACATAATATTCAGAACCGTGTGAGAAAGAGTGTAGCCTAAAATGTGAACTATGGCACATGCTTAATGGCAAAGCCCCAGGATGTGTTTATCAATTGCAATGAATGTAATAGAGTAATGAAGGATGATTATGTGGGAGGGTGTGGGAGGTGTGGGGAGTAGGGCATATAGTAATCCCTATATCATTTGTGTAATATTTATGTAATCTAAGTATCATATTAAAATTTTTAAAAAAATTAAATTAATTCTCTGAGTGACAATAGGCCCTCCTGCCAAGTCAAAAAGAAGGCTTATATGGAGTATTAAGCCTAAGAACACAAAGGAACTCATAGAGTTTCACAACATGGCTGGTTACTATATGCTGTGGATAACTAATTTTAGACTTATAGCTAAGCTACTATATGAAGAACTTAACAGAAGTGAAAAAGAGTCTCCTCTGGACACCAGAATGTACTTACTTTTTTTTTTTTTTTTTTTTTTTTTT
>JAKSZT010035913.1:736430-768434 GCA_026826555.1 Tolypeutes matacus | reverse complement strand
ATCCCACCAGACCTGCAGGTAGCTCAGCCCTCATTTCCTTCTACCAGATGACCTGAAGGATTCACAGCTGCAAGGGAGGGAGTGACTGTCCCCATGAAATGGTTCCTAGGAAAATGTTCCAGCCATTCTCAGCAGAGATTAAGACTGGGTTATCACTGTTGTAAACATTAAATCTATTGTAGCTTTTCAGAAGGAGCCAAATCTACAAAGAAGTGATTCTGAATCATAGATAGGAACCAATACTGTGAATAAGGATTTTGAAAAGACTTTTCAGAATTATTTTGATAGATTGTCTTCTGTTGATTACAGTCCAAGTACATGACATTGTTGTGAAATTAAATCATATGGTACAGGTAAAAACAGGCTACCAAACCCCAATAAGAGTATGTTTAAGTGCCAAATTACAGACTACCCAACAGTTCACATTTTAGGAATTTGAAATGTCTGAAACTAAATAAGGAGGTTTCTCAATAAAAAGAGAGAGAGAAAAAATAGAAAGGAAGGAAGGAAAAGGAGGGATGAAAAAAGAGGGAGAGAGGATAAGGTGGCATTATTGAAACTTGACAAGAAACAATTTAGGAAACAGCTAACAAGAACATTTGGTTAGAAAGAATGGACAAATGCATAAAAAATGCAAAATCCTTGCACAGGTTAGTGCAGTATTAAACACAGTAGAACACTCAGGCCATAAGATACTTTTGTAATGTCCTTATATATTGCTCCAACACTTTTTAAAAATACACAGAGACTAATTCCAGAACACTCTAGAGAAAAACACAAATTTCTTTATAAGGTCAGGGCAGGGAGAAGGACACTATAGTCTCAGGGCAGATCACCCCCGACATACAAAGCTGAAACTACATTAGGAAATACCAGTCAATCTGGCAGCAAAAACTTTTGTAGGATTTTGACTGGTTTTGAGTGGGTTGTCTTCAGATATGATCTTACAGTTATCTCTAAAATAATCTTTTGAAAAGTTTATTTTATTAATCATGTAATATTTGGATATATTGACATTTGTTTCTCCAATAAAGTAAAAGTAGCAATGTTGTAAATGGGAAAGGAACAAAGCATATGATTTAAAGCAAATGTGAACCCTCTTTGAGTTCCTTTCACATAAAGGGATACGGACTAGTTTATTTATTTATTTATTTATTTTATTTTACTTTTTTAAGATTTTATTTTTTTTATTTATTCATTTATCCCCCCCTTGCTGCCTGCGCTCGCCGGGTCAGCCAACCACACCGTGCGGGCGGGCCCGCCCCCACCAGGAGGCCCCAGGAACCGAACCCAGGGCCTCCCATATGGTAAACGGGAGCCCTACTGATTGAGCCACAGCCGCCTCCCTGGACTAGTTTAAATAAAATAATTCTTCATTAAAAATCTGCTACCTAACAATTTTTTATATCATAGAAAAACAGCATTTTTGTAAAAAGAAATATAGTTACTTTATTAAAATGGTCTATTTTAAACCAGCAATTACTTTTCATATAAAGAATTCCTAAACATTCATTCAGAAAATAAAAATAGATAACACTGAGGACAAAGCACACAAGGCGTGTTTGCAAAAGATGAAAATATGTCATTCCCAGGAAAAGAATACACCTAATACATTATAGTACATGTTTTAATCTTTTACAACTCAAATATATTGTTTTTATTCTCTAATGGCAAGTTACTTATACATAGTCACTGCCAGCAGCAGAAGGCCAAACAGAGTAGAAATGGATTATGATTATGGTATATTCATCCCACATTTCCCATAAATTCAAAGGTTTGAGATATGAGGCCACAGCCTACATTCCAAACCCCTTAACATGAGCATGGAATCCAGGCTGTGGAGATGCAGAAGGGTGAATTATGGCATTCAGTCCTTTCAAAATTATTCCACTAGATCTTCCATGTTTAAATTTTCACTCAGAACCAGACTGACACCCAATCATTTACCAACTTTGCCAAATCCATCAGCAAGTAGAGTGTAGCAATTTGGCATTGTTTATGAATTCAAAAAATAGATATCAGATTTTGTTTGTAAACTGGTCTGCCCCTCTGGGCGTATTAGATTTGATTGGATTCAGAGATTTCACTTTTACGTGGCTAAATAATGATTAAGGCTTTGATTGAGCCACATCAGTAGGACGAGTCCCTGGCCCCTTGGTGGGCAGAGACTCACAGAGAAAATGACATGAAAGAAAAGAAGGTTAGAGTTTTGATCCTGGAGCCTGGGAAGTAAGCAAACAAGGAAACAGATATGTGAAGAAGGAGAGAAGGCTCCATTAGACACAACAGAGGCCCCAGGAAGAGAGATGATCTGTGTGCTTGATAGTCTACATATGGTCTTGTGGAAAGAGCACAGCAGCTGAGCCCAGAGAGAAATAAGCGCCCACAAGAGAGGAACTCAGGAAGCCTGAACACTTGCAGGCATTGGCAGCCATCTTGCTCCAACACATTGCCACAGACTTTGGTGAAGGAAGTAACTTACACTTTATGGCCTGGTAACTGTAAACTTCTATCCCAAATAAACACCCTTTATGAAAGCTAACAGATATCTTGTATTTTGTATCAGCACATTTTTTTTCTGACTAATACAGAAAGTTTCTATGAAAGCACATTTCTAAATACAGGTGTTGAGCCTTCATGCTATAAAAACACATGGATTCAGGTGACTGCTGCTTTATCTCTACAAAGGAATTCTGCATGAATGACTATTTTTCATGTGGTAGTGGCAATGGACATATGGATACACTAAAATCCAGTAGTTTCCACCTGAAAAGTGAGCCATTCAGGCAGCCAAAGGGGTGCTGATGCAAAATACCAGAAATCTGTTGGCTTTTATAGAGGACATTTGTTTGGGGTAAAAGCTTACAGTCACCAGGCCATAAAGTGTAAGTTATTTCTCCTTCACCAAAGTCTGTTGTCACATGTTGGAGCAAGATGGCTGCTGACATTTGCAAGGGTTCAGGCTTCCTCTTAAGGCTCTGTGGTCCCAGCTTCTTCCAGTATCAGGTGTAAACTGAGACAAGTCTCTCTCCTGGGGCTCATTTCTCTGTGGGCCCAGATGCTTTGCTCTCTCCACAAGGTCAGCTGTAGACTATCAGACTCTCAAGGCTTTGTCTCTCTCCCCAGGACTCTATTCTCTCCAGGCTCAGCTGCTCTGCTCTCTCCCATGTGCTTACTTCCAAGGCTGTAGCTCAAAATTCCAACCTCACTTCTCTGTGATATGGTTTCTCTGTGTGTCCCCTCCCACCAAGGTGGTGGGGGATCAATGTCCTACTGACATGGCCCAATCAAAGCCCCAATCATAATTTAATCATGCCTAGAGGAAAGACCAATGTAGAAACATAATCTAATATCTATTTTTGGAATTCATAAACAATGCCAAACTGCTATAGCCAGGTACCCCAAAAATATTAACAAATTCAAAGCTTCACTGCCATTTCATCACACCCACTCCACTCTGCTAGGATCACACAAACCTGGGCACCAGAAATTTTGATTGACTTTCTTCCTTTCACTGTGTGGTCAGACATCCTATTTCTTCCCATGAGATGATGCCCTTAGGGATGGGGTCTGAGCACACCCCTTTCTGCACTGGGTTCCCACCCTTCAGAGACACATAGGCCCCTGGATCTTGAGACCCATGGCCTCCTCCCTAGACTTGGTGCTCTGGGAGGCCATGACCCTCATCATGGAGCTCATCTCCTTCATTCTCATAGGTGGTTGGTTTGGCCCTCCTGGGCAGGGAGGCCAGTATTTCTTGGAAGCTCTCAATCATTTTGGAGGTGCCTCTTCTCTGAGCCTGCTGTGCTTGTGTTCCACTCAATGACATTGAGCAGTGTGGATCAGGGGGTGCTTTTGACCCCACAGCCTTCCAAGCAAAAGACCTAGAGTCTAGTGGGTTGGGCTGGGGCTCAGATATGCATGGTCTGCCAGCAAGGGTTGTCCACATCTGTGGCCTTCAAAGCTTGGGAGGCATCGCTCTCCCTGTCTCTTCCCCCATATGAAGAGGGGGCTCTCTTTCCAGCTGCATTTCCTCCTGCTGTGGAAGGCATTGATATAGACTTTTGAAATATAAAATACAAAATTCTTGTACACTCAGTCCAGGATCTTAGAAAGCAACTTTTCCTTATGATACAGTCACTCTGCTCTTCAGCGTGAGCACTTCCATATTTATTTCCTGTTCTCTTCATCTTTGCAAGTTCCTCATCCTTTTCACTAGAACCCTTTTGGATGAATCAGATCATATGGACAGGAAGGAGGAGTACTCTGTTTAGATGTAACATCCTAGGTAGTATCTCACCCTTGGCTTTCCCTACCTCTATTTTTTCTTATTTCAGGAAGTGCTCCAATGAATTGCATCCTGGTTAACATCTTACCTTTTTCTTCAACTCCATGTCATTAACATCCCAAATTAGGTAACAAGGCTGGATGAGTTGTAGATAAATTTTCTCCAACTATGCAATTTCCATTATGATCAGAAAGGTGCTTTGTATAATTTCAATCTTTTTAAATTTACTGAGACCTGTCCTGAAACCAAACATATGGTCTATCCTGGAGAAGGATCAATGAGCCCTTGAGGAGAATACATACCTTGATGTTTTGGGGTGTAACTTTCTATAAATGTCTATTAGGTCTATTTCATTTATCATTTTATTCATGCTCTCTGTTTCCTTATTTATCCTCTGTCCAGATGTTTTATCCAATTCTAAGGGTGGTGTAGTGAAGTCTCCAACTATAATTGTAGAGACATCTATTTCTCCCCTCAGTTTTAATAGTGTGCCTCATGTATTTTGGGTCACCTTGCTTAGGTGCATATACATTTATAATTTTTATTTCTTCCTCATTAATTTCCCCTTTAAGTAATCCATACTGGCCTTCTTCATCTCTTATAGGTTTTGCATTTAAAATCTATTTTGTCTGATATTAGTATTGCTACTCCAGATCTTTTTGGTTATTGTTTGCATAGAATATCTTTTTCCAACCTTTAACTTTCAACCTTATTGTGCCCTTGCATCTAAGTTTGGACCTCTTGTAGACAGTATATAGATGGTTCAAATTTTTTATCCATTCTGTCAGTCTGTGCCTTTTTGTCCGTGAAGACTTTAAATACATTCTGATATTTTTGAAGGATAGTTTTTTGGATAAATAAATCTTGGCTGGCGGTTTTTATCTGTCAGTACCTTAACTATATCATACCACTGCCTTTTCACCTCCATGGTTTCTGATGAGAGATCAGCACTTAGTTTTATTGATTTTTGCTTGTATGTCATGCATTGCCCTTCTCTTGCTGCTTTCAGAACCCTCTCCTTATATCTGTCATTTGACACTTTGAATAGTAGGTGTCTCTGAATAGGTCTATTCAGATTTATTCTGTTTGGGGTGAATTGCCCTTCTTGGATATTATTTATGTCTTTCATAAGGGTTTGGAAATTTTCTGTTATTATTACCTCAAATATTCTTTCTGCCCCTTTCCCATTCTCTTCTTCTTCTGGGACACTTACAACATGTTGTTTGTACATTTTGTACTTTCATTCTATTCCCTGGAAACCTGTTCAATTTCTTCCACTTTTTCCTTTTTCTGTTTTCCTGTCTTTTCCAGTTCCGAAGCTCTGTCTTCTAATTTACTAATTCTGTCCTCAGCCAATTCAAATCTGCTGTTATATGCTTCTTATGTATTTTTAATCTCATCCATTGTGTCCTTCATTCCCATTTTTCTGTAACTAGGCTTTGAAGGAACAGACATAGGATAAACATTTGCATTACCATGAGGAGAAAAATGGAAGGAAAATGGGCATCACTGGTCCCAAAGAGTTTCAAAAATCTACAGGGCATACTCCATTAAATTTCAAAGTCTGTGAGTAATTTATAAAATGATATCTTCTTCTTCTCAAGTGTTCTTTGGTCCCACTGTTTCCATGGTATTGACCAAAGGCTGGATTCTCATTTAAATGCTCTCATCTGGGGGATTGTTTTCTGGAATCTTGGAATTTCCCAAGCCATCAATTTCTGGTTTCTTTGTGCCCAGCAGTTCAGTTCTTAGTTTATCTCTTTCCTCTCACATTTTGTTATAAGCTATAAGAAGAAGCTTGTCCGTATTTTCCACAATTAATCTGCAAATCTTCTCAGCAAAATGTCCAAGCTAGTCGTTTTCAATTTCTGCCTTACAACTAACTTCAGGAGTCAATTTTGCTGTTTCCTGCAACTTTGAAACAAGATTTGCTTTTTCTCCAGTTTCTAATAGGTTCACCATTTTCACTAAGATCTTTTCATCTTTAGCATACATATTTTAACCAATAGTCTTTTCAAAGAAATCAAGGCATTTTCTATGAAGCATATTACAATTCCTGCAAAAATACTGCTTACCCACTTATAAAATCTTTCCAACATCTTAGCTAATTGCGAGCAAAGACACCCAACCCTCCTGGTAGCAATTTTTGTTTTATTTTTCCAAAGGACTGCCAATACCAAGTATCAGAAAAGATTTGGCTTTTATTTAGAAGATTTATTTGAGGTAAAATTTTATAGTTCTGATGTCATGAAATATCCACAGCAAGGCACCGTCAGAGAGATTTTATCACAAACTCAGCTATTGTTGATCCTGTTGTCTGGCCACATGGAATCAATATGTCCACCAATCCCTGCCAAGGTCTCTGCCTTCCTCTCCATGTTCACCATCTCTTGAAGCACAGCTCCTGGAACACAGCTATAAGCAACCAGTCATAGGTTTTTACTTTCCAAGCCTCCTACATCAGTCTGAGCTGTTCCCCTTTCTTCTGGAGTTCAGCTGAAAGTTATCAGGCATATGGCTCATCTCTCCACGAAACTCAGCTCTTTGAGCCTTTCATGTGCTCCTCTCTTTGCAGCTAAGCTGTGTGTGAAATTGGAGTCCTTTCTCTCACATTGCAGGATCAAATATGGTGGCTCTCTTTTCTTGTGTGTGTGTGTCTCTGTCTGTCTGTTTCTATCAGTACTAGCAAGAGGGCAGAAACTCAACTCGAATTATGCCTCACTGACAGTCCAGTCAAAAGGGTGTCACACACACAGGAATGGATTAATTTCTTTGGGGGGGGGGTTCATAAAAGAACTTCAAATTGGAATTAATGAAGAAAGAAACAGTCAATAAAAACAAGAGCAACAGGAGCAGCACCAACAAAAAATTTCAAGAGAAATGTCAGAGTCCAGACAGGCTACAATATGTCATCTAAAATGATAGTTTCAAGATAAATGAAGTAACCCATACACAGCAAAAACATAGTCAATAGAAATTTCCTCTTAATACCCTCAGACTTGGAATTAGGAGAGTTCAAATAAGTGATTATAAATATGTTGAAGAAACTAAAATAAATCATGTTAATGAATGAAAGAATCTAGGGCTACAATGAAGGAACAAAATGAAACTCTCAAAATGGAGAGAAAAAAGTGATATAAAAAGGAACACAATGAAATTTTAATATTACATGAAAAACAATTACAGATGAAAAATCCAGTAGAAAAGCTCAAGTTTCAAGATGGCACAAGAGTTAATCAGAGAACTTGAAGATAGATCAATTTAAATTACCCCCTCTCATTATCAGTAAAAAAGACAAAGGAAATGAACATAGCCTCAGAATCCTGTAATATAAAATGAAATATACCAAAATATGTGTAATGGGACACTCAGAAGGAGTGATGGAAAAGATCATAAAATACATTTAAAGAAGTAATGACTGAAAATTTCTCAAATGTAATGGAAAACATTACTCTACACATCCAAAAGTAAACAAACCCAAACAGGATAAATATAAAGAGATATACACCTATACACATCATAGTCAAACTGTGAAAGCCAAAGATAAAAATAAATCTAGAAAACAACATAGGAAAAGAATCCCTTACATAGAGAGAAGCATAACTATGATTAATGCTTAACTATTAATGCCTAATCATAATTAATGATTAACTATGATGCCATGAGTTTGTGGGCTGACATAGTCAAAGTTCTGAAAGAAACACCTTGGCCAAGAATTGTATACATAGCAAAGCTATCCTTCAAAAAAGAAAGTGAAATAAAGACAATTCCAGATAAACAAAGACTGAAGAATTTGTACATAGCAAACATTCCTTACAGGAAATACTAAAGGAAGTATTTCAGGCTGAAAAGAAATTACTCCAGATTCTGACTCAAATCTTTAGGGAAAAATGTAGAGCATTGCAAAAAAATAATGGGGGTTAATATAATAGACTTTTTAGTTACATATTTTCTTATTTACTGTTTGCTTTAAAATACATGAGATTCTATAAAGCAATAATTATAACATTGGATTGCAGTTTTTAACATCTATGGGTATACAATATATGACAATAAGAGCAAAAATAAAGGAAGAATAAATGGAGGTATATTGAAGCAATGTTTGTAAATTTCCTTGCATTAAATAAACGATCTGAAGTATATTGTGATAAATTAAGATGCATATTGCAATCCTTAGGTTACATTTCCTACAAGATAACATCGAATTAGAATTTTATGAATATCATCTTGTCAGCAGTGTAGAGGATAACTTTGAAGGAGTTTAGTCTAAAGGAAAAGGAACCATTTGGAAAGTGGTGTCAGATATCCAGGAAATAAGCAATGAAAACCTTGGCTAAGACTAGGGTAACAGGAACAATAAACAGGGCTAAATTAAGAAAATCTATCTAGGAAGTAGAATTCACAGGTCTCCATTAGTAATTAGATCTAAGGATGCAAGAGGGAGGTGTCAAGGAAATCTTTCAGGTTTCTGGCTTAAACAATACTCAGATAATGGTAACATTCCTTGTGACCAGAAAGAGGGGCAGAACATTGGGATTTAGGTTGAGATACTTATGATATTCCAGTTTGAATTTCACATGTGGATCTCAGATGAGTTTCCTGGACAAGATATGAAGAGTTGTAACCTACTGGCAGATTGATTGAATTTAAACCATAGTTCTGGATGAAGTCACTCAAAGAGAATGCAGGGGAATGTGTAGGAGCTTGAAATTTGTGGAACATCAATATATAAGGGATAAGTAGAGATAGAGATAGCTGAGAAAGAATAAAGAGTTAGGATGGATAGAAAAAGGATGATGTCATGTAGGATCAAGTAGGTGGGAGAACATTGAAAATCAACATAAAAACCTTGAAAATCAGAAAAAAAATAAGGTCAGGAATGATAAGAAAAGAAAATATTCATTATATTTGAGAACTTGAATGTAACTAGTAACTTTAGTAGAATTTCAGTGGAGTGATTTGTTAAGGTGGTGTGAGCCAAATGAAGATGATTTAAATTAGAGACTGGGATGTAGGGACAGGGAATATGCTTGACTCTTCCAGGAAGCTTAACTCTGAAAGGAGAGAGAGAGGTTTAGTTTACTTTTAGAGAGTCACATGTCTTCAGAGAGGTTGTTTCCTTAGTTTTGGATGAGACATAGTGGGGAGATCATGCTTATGTGCTAAAGGGAAGCCATAGAAAGGGACTAGGTAACATCACAGGAGATGGAGCATAAATGTTGAGGAGGCATGAGGACAAGTGTCAAATATATTCAATGCAAATCATCCAGCAAAATTTTCTTAAACTTGTTTATTGTTCAATGATCTATCATTTTTAGGATTGATTCAGTAAAATCAGTAGGGACCGCATTTTACATATTTTTGCATTCCCTACTCTAATATATTGGACAGTTTTCTTTCACAAAAATGTTCTTATGATAAATAATCAACAATGTGCTATTGCTTACAGGAATTATAAGTTGAAGCTAACTTTAGCCCTGCATAATATAACCTGAATGTTCAACTCCAGCCTTATCTCCTTCTGCTTCTACCACAGTTGCCTTCAACAGTCAAGCTGCTGTATTCATTTGCCCATGAAGGTCCTTGATCATCCTGGTGCTCCTGCCCTGCTCCCACTCCATCACACTATTATCACCCCTTTACATATAAGCAGGCTGTGAATGAAACCCAAACCTGTTATAGCCTAGAAGGCTCCCTGAGAACTTCCTTTTGCCTATTTCTCCTTTTGCATATTCAACCCTCTACCCCTTGTTCAATTTTGTTCCTTCAAAAGGCTAAGTGCCTTTTCTACCTCATGACATTGCCTTTGCTGTGACTTTTGTCTGGAGTGCCTTTTCCTTAGTTCTTTGCATAGCTGGCTCCTTTTCATGCTTCCTATCTCAGTCTGAATATCATGTCATGCTGAGATAAAAGTAGATCTACGTAAAGTAGAGCCCCACTCATTTATTTGTGAATATAAAACCTTTTAAATTCCTACCCAGCATTGATAATAATGTATATTTATTTTATCCAGTTGTTTATTGCCATCTTTTATCCCAAGTTTCCTGAGGACTAGAACCTGATCTGTTTTGACTCCATTTCACCTCCAGAGTCCAGTATAATGCTTGAAAATACTTTGCAAATACACTGCAAATTTGGGGGGAATAAGGAATGAATGAAAAAATGAATGAATGAACAGACTCTCCATTGTTTCATAAGCTAGCTTAAACCCCAACTTCATAATGAATTGTAATAGTATTATATATAATATTGCTTACACTATCTGATTTGTTAAATGATTTAACTCACTTAATGTGACCCAGCATTTACCTCCTCTAGTTCATACACTATTTACATTCCAGGTCACTTCTTTTGTATTTAATCATGTTGGTCTCTTCCTTTTTTCCTTGTGGTGTCATATATGTACCATAAAATTGGCCATTTTAACCATAAGTTTACAATTTAGTACCATTGATTGCTTTTTCAATGTACTGATAATATCACCACCTCCCATTATCAAAAGTTTTCATCACACAAACCAGAAATTCTTTAAGCAATAACTCTTTATTTCCCCTTACCACAGCCCATGGTAAGTTCTAGTTTAATTCCTGTATCTATGGGTTTCTTTTGTAGATATTTTATATGAGTGTAATCATACAATATTTGTCCTTTGAATTTGGCTTATTTCACTTAGCATGATGTTTTCAAAGTTCTAACTACATTCAGTTTTATGGCTGAATATGATTTCATTTTGTGGATATACCAAATTTTATAACTTGTTTGTGTCTTCAGGGTATTCTCAGGTATGGTCTTATATATACCACTTTGCACATTCAACTTCATGAGTTTTGAGGTCACTTTTTAAATGGACTGGAGCAGCCCATGAAAATGAGGAATATCTTTCCTTGAAAATCCATAGAAGTTAACTAGGCATTGTGTCACATTTTTGGCTGTAGGAAAGGCCAGATATAATAGCTTCTCCTTTATCTTAGAAGTGATATCTTGATGTCCCACAGCACTGGATGTCTAGAAATTTCACTGAGGTGAAAGCCCCCTGAATTTTTGTTGGATTTATTTCTCATCTCAGATATGCAAATATCTTACCAATAAGACTATAGTAGTTGCTAAAATTTGATCAATGTAATGGACCTGTGTGATGTCTTATGGAAAAGTGATCATAGTTCCTATGGACTAGATATGAGATAGGACTGGAGAGTTGATATATTCCTGAGGCAGAATGGTGAAAGTTTATTGCTGTACTTGCCAAGTGAAGGGAAACAGTTTCTTGTGATTTTCACTCACAGGTATCAGGAAAAAATTGTCAAATCAATAGCTACATACCAGGTACCAGCGGATGTGTTGTTTGCTCAAACAGTGATACCGTATCTGGAACAGCAGTAGCAATTGGCATCACCACCTTGTTAAGTATATGAGAATCGATTGTCATCATTCAATATTCATTGAATAGGACAGTTGAAAGGGGATGTGATGGAAATCACCATTGCTATATACTTTAAGTCCTTAATTGTGGCACTAATCTCTGCAATCCCTTCAGGAATGTGGTATTATTTTTATTTTTTAAGTTTTTTATTTTTATTTTTTTAGTTAGGCCAGTAAAATGAACTTATTAGGAAATGGGGAAAGAGAACAGAACTTGCTAAGAAATGGGTAAGTAGGACGAAAATACACACTGAGATTTAATGCAGGCTCCTCTAGTTAGAGAGAACTTAAAATTAGATTTTTTTGTTTTTTGTATTTTTTAAGGAGGTACCAGGGATTGAACCCAGAGTCTCATATATACAAGGCAAATGCTCAACCACTGTGTTGCAACGGCTCCCATGGTATTACTTTTGATTTACTATTTGCTAGGTAGAGGCAGTTCTAGTGGCTTCCACTTGCCCTTTCCTACCAAAATAGTCCTTCTTCAATAGGTCAGGGAACCAAAGTGCAGATATTGCTACTTGTTGAGTATGTCTATTTCAATTATGTATCCTGGAACTGGGGAATTAACCACAGAATTGGTTTGGGGACCCTCTGAACCCACTGAGAGATGGATTTGAACTAAAAGTCCATCAATTACCCCCATAAGCCCTTACCCTGACTGGTGGACGATAGAGATGTTTAGGGTCACCTGGAATTAGTGTCAGTTCAGAGCCATTATCCAGGATTTACTGAAGTGTCTGATCATTTCCTTTTCTCCAAAGCACAGTCACCCTGGTAAAGGGCCTTAAATTCCTTTGGGGAAAGCTGGGTAGAATATTAATAGCATAAATTTTTAGTAGTGGGCAGTATCCTTCCCCAAGTTGACCCAGCTTACCCTTCATTCAATGGTTTCTGAGTCTCTTAAACGCTCTCAAGTCTAGGAATTGATTGAGGGGCCTTGATATTTTTTATTTTATTCAAGTCAGACTTTTGTTCACTTGGCTTAGAACTTTTCTACTTATACAGATCACATAAGAATTTAATGCACTACCTAATTATTTTACTTCTAGATAACTAATGGTCAACTAGCTAATGCCATAGATGCCTGTGTGTCTGACTCTTTTGATTGTTACATTGACTCTGCTGTCCATTACAGTCACCATGCCCCCTTGTGTTGGGCAATTAAGTGCCACCTCTAGGCTCCTGCCAACCTGGGATCTGATCATCCCCATTGTATTTAAGCATCCAAACACAGTGTCAGCAGGTCCCACAGTAATATCTGACCTACAGAGAAGAGTGACTACACAGAACTTTGAGGTCACAAATTTATTCCTCAGAGTTGTGGTGAAAGGTGTGTCCTCTGGGCACTTCTGGGTGGGTAAGCATGTCTTACATGATAAAACCATTCTAATATTTCAATCTCCCTAAGCCTTTGTATCTCTTCATCTACATTATACCAGGGCATTTCTGGAAATTACACTTAATTTAGTGTAGGTCAGCTTTTGGTCCATGTTTCAACTAACCAAAGTCTTAAAGCCCTTTTTAAAAAACATATTTTTATTAAAGAAGTTTTGAACTAATAAAAAATTCATGTATCTGTGTGGAATTCCCATACAAAACTACATTGTTGTGGAACATTTCTTACAAATTATGAGAAAATATCATCAGACTACTACCACTAACTATGGTCTATAGCATACATTTGGTATATATTTTTTCCATACCCTTTATTATTAACAGAGTACATCTTTGGCATTGATGCAAAAATATAACAGTATTGTTATAAACTATAGTCCATAAGTTACATTAATTGTATTTTTCCAATGTTTCTGTACATTCTTATTGCCTTGCAAATAGTGATGTACATTTGTTCTAGTTTATAGAAGGACATTCTTGCATTTGTACTCTTAACAACAATACTTATACACCTCTAGTGTTCATTTTGTTAATCAGTCCTTAGATTATTCTCTAGCTTGCTTTTAATTGACATTTACATATCTAGTCTACATTTTACAGCCACAATCACATTTATAAACCAGTACTTTAGTCATAATCACTACAGTGCATCACCCTCAAATCTATCCATTTCCTCAGTTTTAAAGTCAAGCTAATTAAAAATTCTACATGCATTAATCATCAGTAACCCTTCTCAGCCATCATCCTAGCTCCTAGTAACCTATACTCCAGGTTTTAAGTCCCGGCATTTTATTCTTCATATTTAGTTTGTATTATTGAGACCATGCAATATTTTTCCTTTTGTGTCTCTTATTTCACTTATCATAATGTCTTCAAGATTCATCTATGTTATCCTATGTGTCCCAATTACATTTCTTCTTACTGCAACATAGTATTCCATTGTATGTATATATCACATTTTGTTTATCCATTCTTTGGCTGATGGACACTTGGGTTGTTTTCATTTTTGGTAATTGTTAATAATGTTGCTATGATCATTTGTGTGCAAATGTCTGTTCTTTTCACAGTTTTTCAGTTCATCTGAATATATTCCTAATAGCAGAATTGCTGGAACATATAGCAGTTCTATATTTAGCTTCTGGAAAAACTGCCAAACCATCTTTACAAAGACTGCACCTTACATTCCCACCAACAGTGAAGGAGTGTTCCTATTTCTCCACATCCTCTCCAACACTTATTGTTTTCTGTTTGCTTGTTTTTTAATAATTGCCATTTTATATGGTGTGAGATAACTCATTATCATTTTGATTTGCATTTCCCTAATACTAGTGATATTGACCATTTTTTCATGTGCTTTTACACCATTTGTATTTCCTTTTTGGAGAAATTTCTATTTAAGTCTTCTGCCCATTTTTAAATTAGAGTGATTGCTCTTTTATTGTTGACTTGTATGCTTTCTTTATATAGAATGGAAATCAAACCCTTATTGGATATTTGGTAAACAAATGTTTTCTCCCAGTGAGCAGGCTGCCTTTTCACATTCTTTTTATTTTATTTTTTAATGTTTAAAAGATACTTAAATTATATAAATGTCACGTAAAAATATAAGGGATTCCCATATGTCCCACTCCCCACACCTCCAAAATTTTCCCACATTTACATCCTTCATTAGTGAGATACATTCATTGCTATTGATGAACACATTTTGGAGCATTGCCATTAAGTGTGGATTAAAGTGTAGAATCCTAATATATTAGAAAAGTCCTAAATGTAGTCCCAAAACCAGAATTTTAGTACTTGCTTCTTTACTTATCAGTTAAATAAGTTTGGGAAAATCACATTAAGTTTCCATTTCACCATGTGTAAAATAGAAATAATTCTTCACAGAATTATTGTGAGGATTAAGTTAAGTCATGTGTGTGAAATGACATAAAAAGTTATATCAAAGTGAGGCATTACTATGTAGATTTATTACAATTCCTTTTAACATTCTAACTGGATACTCTATGTAATTTCATAGAATAGTTATAAATTGTATTTAGGAAAATAAGCAAAGGTAGATAGTCTTTTTAACTTAGGAAAATAATATGGGGATCTTGGCCTTTCTCATCCTTAAAACATGTTATCAAGCAACAATTCTAAATATTCTAAATATTCTATCATGCTGAACAGAAAGGTCAAGAGTAATAAACTAATCCAAAAGAAATACTTAATAACTGCTGGTTATTAAGCTGGTTATTAAGCTGAATCACTATGGAAAAAGGAATTAGACCTACTCTAATGAGTAGGTCTAATTCTAATGTGAAGAATAGTACACAATTTCTTCACTTGGGTTTAAATGTTAACTATAAAAATTATAAAGGGCAATAATACACTATTTTACCTTTTATGTCTGGTTTGCTTCACTCAACATAATGTCCTCCAGGTGCATCCATGTTTCTGTATGTGTCAAAACTTCATTTATTCTTATAGCTGCATAATATCCCATTGTATGTACACTCCACAATTTGTTTATCCATTCATTAGTTGATGCACACCTGGGTTGTTTCCAACTTTTGGCTATCATGAATAATGCTGCTATGAACATCAGTGTGCAGATGTCTATGCATGTCACTGCTCTCAGTTCTCCTGGATATAAAGCAATGGTATTGCTGGGTCCTATGGCAAGTCTATATTCAACTTCCTTAATAAGTGCCAACTGTCCTCCTCAGTGGTTGTACTATTCTACATTCATAAAAAGACTGAATAAGCATTCCTATCTCCACATGCTCTCCAACCTTTAAAGTTATCCAACTTTTTAGTAGCTGCCAGTGTAATAGGTGTGAAATGTTATCTCTTAGTTTTGATTTGCATTTCCCTAGTCGCAGGTGATGTTGAACATTTTTTCTTTTTTTTTTTTTTTTTTTTTTTTTTACAATTTACATTTCTTCTTTGGATAGTTGTCTTTTCAAGTCTTCTGCCCATTTTCAAATCAGATAGTGTTCTTTCTATTGTTGAGTTGTATGGTATCCTTATATATTATGGATATTAAACCCTTATTAGGTATTGCAAAATATTTTTCCCATTGAGTCAGTTGCCTTTTCACCCTTTTGGCAAAGTCCTTTGAGTTACAAAAGTTTTGAATTTCGATAAGGTTCCATTTGTCTCTTTTTTTCTTTTGTTGCTCATGCTTTGGGTATAAGGTTTAAGAAACTACCACCTATCACAAGATCTTTTTTTATTTTTATTTTTTATAGATACTTAGATTACATAAATGTAACATAAAAAATATAGGGGATTCCCAAATGTCCTTCTCCCCACATCTCCCACACTTTCCCACATTAACATTGCTCATTAGTGTGGTACATTCATTGTAAATGATGAACACATTTTGGAGCATTGCCACTAAGCATGGTATACAGTTTACATTGTAGTTTACACTCTCTTACACACAATTTTGTAAGTTATGACAAGATATATAACAACCTGTATCTGTCATTGCAATGTCATTCAGGACAATTCTGAAGTCCTGAAAATGTCCCTGTATTACAACTGTTTTTCCCTCTCACTGCCCTCAGAACCTCCAGCTGCCTACCACAAGATCCTGAAGATGTTTTCCTACATTTTCTTCTAGGAATTTTATGGTTGTTGTTTTTATATTTAAGTCTTTGATCTGTTTTGAGTTAATTTTTGTGTAAGGTGTAAGATAGGAGTCTTCTTTTATTCTTTTGGATATGACTATCCAGTTTTCTCAGCATCATTTGTTGAATAGACTGTTCTGGCCCAGCTGAGTGGGCTTCACAGCCTTTTAAAAAAATCATTTGACTGTAGATATGAGGTTTAATTTCTGAGTTCTTAATTTGGCTCCATTGATAAATTTGTCCTTATGCCAGTACCATGCTGTTTTTACTGCCATAGCTAAATAGTATGTTTAGAGTCAGGTAGTGAGAGTCCTCCAAATTTGTTCTTTTTTAAGATATTTTTGGCTGTTTGGGGTCCCTTATCCTTCCAAATAAATTTGATTACTGGTTTTTTGACTTCTGCAAAAAAGACTCTTAAGATTATTAAGAATGCATTGAATCTGTAAATCAGTTTGAGTAGAAGTGACATCTAAATGATGTTTACTTTTCCAATCCATTAACATGGAATATCCTTCCATTTATTTAAGTCTTCTTTGTTTTCTTTTAGCAATGTTTTGTAGTTTTCTCAATGTAAGTCCTTTATGTCCTAGGTTAAGTTTATTCCTAAATATTTTATTGTTTTAGTCACTATTATAAATGGATTTTTTCTGATTTCCTCCTCAGATTGCACATTAATTGTATAGAAATGCTATTGATTTTTGCATATTAATCTTGTGTCCCGCCACTGTGCTGAACTTGTCTGATAGTTCTAGTAGCTTTGTTGTGGATTTTAGAGGATTTTCTAGATATAGGATCATGTTTTCAGCAAATAATGAAAGTTTTACTTCTTCCTTTCTTATGTGGGTGCCTTTTATTTCTTTATCTAGCCTTATTGCTCTAGCTAGAACTTCTAGCAAAATATTGAACAATAATGGTGACAATAGACAACTTTGTCTTGATCCTGATCCCAGAAGAAAAACTTTCAGTCTTTCATCATTGCTTACAATGCCAGCTGTAGGTTTTTCATATATGCTTTTTATCATTTTGAGAAAGCTTCCTTTTATTCCTATTTTTGGAGTGTTTTTATCAAGAAATGGTGCTGTATTTTGCCAAATCTCTTTTCAATTAAGAAGATCATGTGATTTTGCTTCTTCAATTTATCTATGTAGTTTACTACACTAAGTGATTTTCTTGTATTGAACCACCGTTGCATATCTGGGATAAAACCCACTTGATCATGGAGTATAATTCTTTAAATATTCTTTTGGATTTGATTTGCAAATATTTCGTTGAGGATTTTTGCATATCTACTCATTAGAGATATTGGTCTGCAATTTTCTTTTTTTTTTTCCTGGTATCTTTTTCTGATTTTGGTATTGGGGTGATTTTGGCTTCATAACATGAGCTTGGTAGCTTTTTTTCCCACTCAATTTTTTGGATATTGAACAATATCAATATTAGGTAATTTCTGAATGATTGGTAGAATTCATCTGTGAAGCCATCTGTACCTGAGCTTTTCATCTTTGGGAAGTTTTTGATGACTGTTTCAATCTCTTTGCTTGTGATTGGTTTGCTGAGTTCTTTTATTTCTTCTAAGGTCAGTGTAGGTGTTTCATGTGTTTCTAGGAATTTGCCCATCTTGTCTATATTTCTTAGTTTCTTGGCATACAGTTGCTCACAGTATCCTCTTGTGATATCTCATTTCTATGGGGTCAGTGTTAATGCCCCCTTCTTATTTCTGATTTTGTTTATTTGTGTCTTCTCTCTTTTTTTCTTTGTCAGTCTAACTAAGGGTTTGTCAATTTTGTTGATTTTCTAAAAGAATCAGCTTTTGATTTTGTTGATTCTCTCTATTGTTTTGTTGTTGTTCTCAATTTAATTTATTTCTGCTCTGATCTTTACTATTTATTTCCTTCAGCTTGGTTTAGGGTTAGTTTGCTGTTCTTTTACTTGTTCTTCCAGGTATGCAGTTCAATATTCAATTTTATTTCTTTCTTCTTTTAATGTATGCATTGAGGGCCATAAATTTCCCTCTCAGCACAGCCTTTGTTTTGTCTTATAGATTTTGATATGTTGTGTTCTCATTTTCATTCATCTCAAGGTATTTGTTGAATTCTCTTGCAATTTCTTCTTTGACCCACTGATTATTTAAATGTGTTGTTTAATTTCAATATGTTTATGAATTTTCCATTTTTCCATACATTATTGATTTCTAGCTTCTTTCTATTTTGATTAAAGTGTTTTGTATAATTTCAAACTTTTTAAATTTTATTGAGAATTGGCTTGTGACCCAACACATGGTCTATCTTGGAGAAGGCTCCATCAGCATCTGAAAAGAATGTATATCCTGCTGTTTTGGGGTACAATGCTCTGTAGATGTCTGTTAGGACTAATTCATTTATTATCATATTCAAGCTCTCTGTTCTTTATTTACTCTCTATCCAGATGTTTTATCCAATACTAAGAGTGGTGTATTGAAGTCTTCAACTATTATTGTAGAGACATATATTTCTACCTTCATGTTTGCCATTGTGTGCCTTATGTATCCTGCGGCACTGAGGTTAAGTGCGTAAATACATATTATAATTATTTCTTTTTGTGGAATATTATGGTGTGATAAGAACAAATGAATTCATGAAACATATGACAACATGGATGCATCTGGAGGACATTATGTTGAGTGAAGCAAGCCAGACACAAAAGGACAAATACTTTATGATTGCCCTATTATGAAGTAAATATATTATGTGGAATATCAACATGGGTAGAATTGCATATATAAGACAATTTTTCTTTGAAGGTGAACAAATGTAAGTTAATACTACAAAATATTAATATCAGACAAAATAAAACCATTATTCTAAGTGAAGGAAACCAGACACAGATTACTACATATTGTATGGTTCCATTTATTTAAAATTTAAATATAAATCAATTTATAGAAATTAGATTAGTGGTTATGTAGGTCTGAAGAAAGAATGGCAAAGGGTTTGGGGTCTTTCTTTTTAGAGTAATGAAATTGTTCTAAAATGTTTGAGATGATGAATATCTAACATTGTGGTTATACTAAAAACCATTGTTTATATACTTTGGATAGATCATATGGTATGTTAATATATCTCAATAAAACTGCTTAATCAAATAAATAATTGTGATAGAATAGCCAGCTATGTAAAGCATGGGAAACATAGAGTGACTGAGAGGTGAGGAATTTTCTTGTTTGCTTGTCTGCTTTTTATTTATTATTATTATTGAAATAATGAAAATGCTCTAATAATGATTGAAGTGATGAATGAACCAAATACCATTATTGTACACTTTGGATGAATTGTATACTTTATTAATATGTATCAATAAAATGGACTTGTTCAAAAAATTTATAAATACAAATAAACTAGAGAAATGGAAACAGAATAAGAGCTATGTAAAGCAGGGGAAGCATAGAGAGATATAGAGGTGATGATAGTTATTTTCTGTTTTTTTTTATTATTATTATTCTTGGAATAATAAAAATGCTCTAAAATGATTGAAGTGATGAATGCACAAATATGTGATTATACCAATTACCATTGATTGTACACTTTGGATGAATTGTGTGTTTTATTAATATGTATCAATAAAATTTGTTGAATTAAAAAAGTGAAAAAGACTAGAATATTATACCAATAGTGGTACAAAGGAATCTTGATGGTAATTGAAAATTATTATTGACAAAGTAGAAAGAAAAAATGTATCCTCAAGTGGAAGAAGACAAAAAGAAATGGGTAAAGATCTTAATATCTATTAAAAACTTTTCTACACTTTATGAGACATATTTGTGAAAAGATAAAGTACAGATACAAATTAAAATCAATTCTTTGGTGGTTCAAGAAGATGGCATCAGAATTGGCAAGCAGGGCTCAACTCTCTTATATAAACAATGGAGAATATGACAAAAGTTTTCTGAGGGACTTCCTTTGGTGGTCAGCATTGTAGAAGAGTACTATACAACCCCGAGGAGGGTGAGGGACAGAGAACCTGAAACAACAAATGAGAGTTATCAAAGCCCTGCTGTGGTGGGAAAGGCACCCCTCCCCCACCCCTATGATATTAAGCTGGAGTAAAGTCCATGGCTTACTGCAGCCAAAGGAGAGGGGAAGCAATGTCTTCCTCCTTGTCAGCTGTTACAAGTGGGAAAGGAGGGGGAGTGAGGGGCCTTTTTTTCAGTGAATTTGGCCAGCAGAGCCCACTTTGACTCTGAATTCTGGCCAAACCAAAATATAGGAAAGTAGAGATGTAAAGAAATACCTCCACGGAAAGGTGCACTAGGGACTGCCATATCCTGGCCAGTCTGGAATTTGCAGAAAAAGCCTTCTTTTAGGACTCTCTTAACCCAAATTCCTGGGTGAAATATGAGCCTCAATAGTGATTCCCTGTCCTGATTAGAAAAACTTAAGCTAAGCAATTTTAAAGACTAAGAATAAGTTGAAACAAATATAAAAGAAGAGCTGTGAGGAAAGGCCAATAGGCAAGAGATGAAAATTGGCTATCAGAGTAAATTCAACATACTCAGATGCCTAGACAGGAGCAAAAAATTACAAAGCATACTAGGACACAGGAAGAGGTGACACAGCCAAAGGAACAACCTAAATATACTGAAGAGATACAGGGATTAAAAAAATTAATCAGGGAGGCGGCTGTGGCTCAATCAGTGGGGCTCCCGTTTACCATATGGGAGGCCCTGGGTTCGGTTCCCGGGGCCTCCTGGTGGGGGCGGGCCCGCCCGCACGGCGTGGTTGGCTGACCCAGCGAGCGCAAGCAGCAGGGGGGGGATAAATGAATAAATAAAATCTTAAAAAAAAAAAAAAAAAAAAAAAATTAATCAATGACAATCACACAACTCTCCTAAATCAATTTTAAAAAATGAAAGAAAATATGACTAAAGAGATAAAACATATTAAGAAAACACTGGGTAAGCATAGAGAACAATTTGAAAGCCTGCAAAAAAAGGTAACAGTGCTTATGGGAATGAAAGACATGGTGGATGAGATTAAAAATTAGAGGCACATGAGAACAGATTCAAATTGCTTATAGACAGAGTTAGTGATTTTGAAGACCAAACATTTGAACTAAAGGACAGGAGAAGAGAAGGAGAAGAGAGTAGAAAAAAAGGAACAGTGTCTCAGGGAATTGAATGAAAACCTGAACACACAAACATACATATTATTGGTTTCGCAGAAGGAGAAGAGAATGGAAAAGCAGCAGTAATAATATTTGAGGAAATAATGACAAAAAATTTTACAACCCTCAAAAAAGACATAAATATCAATATCTAAGAGACACAATGCATCCCAAACAGCATAAATCAAAATAGACCTAATCCAAGATATTTACTATTCAGAATGAAAAATATCAGAAATAAAAACAAGATTCTGAAAGCAGCAATAAAAAAGCAAAGCATCACATACAGGGAAATCTGGATAATATTAAGTGCTTACCTCCCATCAGAAACCGTAGAGTTGAGAAGAAAGTGGAATGATGTATTTAACTTTCTGAAAAAGAAAAACTGCAAGCCAAGAATTCTGTATCTGGCAAAAATGTTCTTCAAAAATTAAGGTGAGTTCAAAATCTTCACAGACAAACATGGATAGAATATGTTACCAAAAGGCCAGAATTATGAGATACTTAAGGGAGTGCTGCAGCCTGAAAGGTAAAACAAGGGTGAGAGACTTGGAAAATAGTGTAAAAATAATGATTATTAAGAAGGGTAAATTAAAAGGGAAAAAGACAGACAATAGTAAGATATGACAACAGAAAGGCAAAGGACAAAATTAATCAAGTAAGTAATGCCTTTACAGTAATAACATTAAATGTTAATGGCTTGAATTCCCCAATTGAAATTTATAGAATGTTGGAATGGATTTTTTTTAAAAAAGAGCCATCTATATGCTATGCACAAGAGACTCACCTCAGACATAAGGACACAACCAGGTTAAAAGTGAGAGGTTGGAAAAAGATATTCCATGCAAAGAGTAACCATAAAAGAGCTGGAATAACAATATTAATATCAGACAAAGTAGATTTTTAAATGTAAAACTGCTATAAGGGATGGAGAAGGTCATTATATATTAATGAAAATAGCAATGCACCAAGAAAAAATAACTATAATAAGAATTTATGCACCTAATCTGGGCACCCCAAAATACATCAGGCACAAACTGGCAACACTGACGGGACAATAGATGTCTCTGCAATAATAGGTGGGGACTTCAATACCCCCTTATAGTTTTGGATAAAACATCTGGATAGAGGATAAATAAACAGTGGGAGCACAAATAGTATGATAAATGAACAACAGCTAACAGGTATCTATAGAGCATTGCACCCCAAAAAAGCAAGATATAATTCCTCTCAACTGCTGATAAATCCTTCTCCAGTATAGGCCATATTTTGAGTCACAAAACAAGTCTCAATACATTTTAAATGACTGAAATTATACAAAACACTTTCTCTGATCATGACAGAATAAATCTAAAAATCAATAATGAATGGAAAAAGGGAAAATTCATAAATATATGGAGGTTATGCAACACACTCTTAAATAATCAGTGGGTCAAAGAAGAAATTGCAAGAGAATTCAGCAAATACTTGAGACAAATGAAAATGGGAACACAACATATCAAAACCTATGGGTCAACACAAAGGCAGTGCTGAGAGGAAAATTTATAGCCCTCAATGCTTACATTAAAAATTAAGAAAAAGCTGAATTTGAATATCTAAATGCATATCTGGAGGAACTAGGAGAAGGACAGCAAACTAATTCCAAACCAAGCTGAAGAAAACAAATAGTAAAGATCAGAGCAGGAATAAATGAAATCAAGAACAAAATAACATTAGAGAGAATCAACAAACTAAAAATTAATTCTTTGAGAAGATCAACAAAATTGAGAAACTCTTAGCTGCACTGATAAAGAAAAAAGAAGATACAAATAAAGTCAGAAATGAGAGGGAGGACATTACCATTGACATCATAGAAATAAGAGAGAACATAAGAAGATACTTTGAACAAATGTATGCCAAAAAAACTTGACAGACAACCAGCAGGATGGTGGAATACTAAGGAGCTCCCAGAGTCAGCTCATGCTACACGGCAGTTAGTAATCACAAAGAGCTATCTAAAGCACCTGTTTGGGGCCTCCAGAACACCAGAAGAGCATCCTGCAATGTCCTTGAAAGAATGCACACCACATATCAGAGGCCAGTGCCCATCCATGCTCCCTGGGGGCACAAGCCACCTCGGGAATAATTCCATGGTGAATTGGAAGCTCTACTTCCCAAAAATGGGGGAAGCAGAGGGGGCTGGAAACCAACTTCAGCTACTTATTCTAAATTTGTTGGGCTAAAGTTTAAACCTATCCAAGTCAGAAAGAGGTCAGTAGCTGTCATTTTAACTCCATCCCAGGCATGAGGGGAAGCAGGGCTGATTGAAAATCACAGTGCTGGTAGGGACTGGCTTCTCCATCCAGATTAGACTGTATCTCTAGCTGAAGCCCCAGCCTTACCTTCAGCAAGGCAGAAGCTGGCAGGACCTGTACCAGGCTTTGTGGGAAAATACAGGCCATGCTACGGAGGCTGATAATCATCCTAATCTGGCAGTGCAAGCCGCCTCAGGGCTATTTTGTGGCTGGAATTGGAAGCTCCATTTTCAAAAAACAGGAGAAGAGACAGTTGGCCACCAACTTCAGCTACTGATTAGTAAATTTGGCTGGCTAAAGTATAACCCTTAAAACAGCTAAAGTTCAAACTTGTCCAAGTCTGAAAGAGGCCGGTAGGTGCTATTTTGACTCCACCCCTGGCAAGAGGGGAAGCAGAGCTGACTAAAAATCACAGGGATTATAGGGACTGGCTTCTTTCACCCAGATCAGACTTCAGCCCTAGCCTAGGCTTCAGCCCCACCTTTAGCTGGGAGGAAGCTGGCAGGACCTGCACCAGCCTCTCCAGGTAACTTCATGTACTTTCTGCTGACATACACTGAATAGTCCAAAGTCTACTTGAGCAACTGCAGTCATTTTGGACTCACAGGACATAGATTGTTGCCTACAGCTGCAGCTCCATCCCACCCCAGGCAGGGGAGGAAGGGGCATGATGATTCATATCGTCTCTCTGGGCAACTACAGTCTAGGCCTGCACAACTTGCATTATTATACAGAGCTGTGGCTCTGTCCCTATCCCTGGCAATGAAGAAAGGTGGGAGAAGCTTCCTTGGTCCCTGGGACAATGTAGGTAGCTTGAGCCTCTACAGCTTAAAGCACCAGCTACATTCTTGGCGCCTACTACACAATCAGCCAGGGAGAAAGGGCAAAAATCCTTAAACTAAAGAGAGAAACTGCATGCATTATAAATACATCTAGCAAGCCAGATGTCAAGACACCAACAAAAAATTACAATCCATATCAAGAAACAGGAAAATATGGCTCAGTTAAGGGAAAATATAGGCCTCTAGGTGACATAAATGAATTGAGACAACTAATCATAAACATTCAAACAAATATCCTTAATACATTCAATGAGATGTCTAAAGAGATTAAGGATTTTAAGAAGACACTCGATGAGCACAAAGAACAATTTGAAACATACATAGAAAAATAGCAACTCTTACAAGAATGAAAGGCACAATAAATGAAATTAAAAATACAATGGAATCATATATCAGCAGATTTGAGGACACGGAATAAAAGATTGGTGAGCTTGAAGAAATGGCCCCCAAAAGGAAACATACAAAAGAACAGATGAAGAAAAGAATGGAAAAGATTGAACAAGGTCAACTCTGAGACACATACTAATCAGAATGTCACATGCCAAAGACAAAGAGATGATTCCCAGGGGAGCAAGAGAAAAGCAATGCATAACATACAAGGGATTCACAATAAGATTGAGTGTTGATTTCTCATCAGAAACCATGGAGGCAAAAAGACAGTGGTATGATATATTTAAGATACTGCAAGAGAAAAACTTCCAGCCAAGAATCTTATATCCAGCAAAATTGTCTTTCAAAAATGAGGGTGAGTTTAGAATATTCACAGATAAACAGAAACTGACAGAGCTTATAATTAAGAAACCAGCTTTGCAGGGTATACTAAAGGATGTGATAAAGTCAGAGAAGAAAAGTCAGGAGAGAGAGGCTTAGAAGAAAGTCTAGAAATGATGATTATTTCGGTAAAAGTAACTAAAGGCTCAAAAGACTGGTGAAAATAAAATATGACAGATAAAACCCAAAGGTCAATATAAAAACTGCCTTTATAATAATAATGTTGAACATTAATAGATTAAACTTCCCAATCAAAAGGCACAGACTGGCAGAATGAATAAGAAAATATGAGACACCTAAAAGCTGTCTGTAAGAGACCCACCTTAGACCCAAGGATACCAATAAATTGAAAGTGAAAGGCTGGGAAAAGTTATTCCATGCATGCAGTAACAACAACAACAACAACAACAACAACAAAAAGCCAGAATAACCATACTTATATGAGATGAAACAGACTTTAAAAGACACTAATAATGCACAATCTGAGGTGGAAGCCAGGAAGAAAAATTCCATTTACAAAAGCAACTAAAAGAATCGAATATTTAGGAACAAACCTAATCAAGGATGTATAGCACTTGTATTCAGAAAATTACAAGACATTGTTAAAAAAAAATAAAAATACCTAAATAATTGGAAGAATATTCCATGCTCATGGATTGGGTGACTAAATATCATTAAGATGTCAATTCTATCCCAATGGATAAACAGATTCAATGCAATCCTGATAAAAATTCAACCAGCATTTTTTAAATACATGGAAAATGAAATTATCAAATTCACTTTGAAGGGTAAGCGGTCCCAAATAGCCAGAACATCTTTAAAAAAAAAGGAAATGAAGTTAGAGGACTCTCACTTCCAGACTTTAAATCATCTTACATAGCTACAGTGGTTTAAAAAAAGAACATGGTACTGGCATAAAGATAGACACATAGACCAAAGGAACTGAATCGATGGTTCAGAAACAGACCCTCAGAGCTATGGTCAAGTGATTTTTGACAAGCCTGTTAAACTCACCTTCCTGGGTCAGAACAGTCCATTCAACAAATGGTACATGGAGAGCTAGATATTCATAGCCAAAAGAAAGAAAGAGGACCCCTATCTCATACATATACAAAAATTAACTCAAAATAGATGAAAGACTTAAATATAAAAGCAAGAACCATAGGGATTCTAGAGAAAATGTAGGAAAATATCTTCAAGACCTGGTGGTAGGTGCTGGATTCTTAAAGGAAATAAGAAGAGGGCTGAGAAGGACTTCTGATTCTTAATGTATGTAGAAGTTCTAATCTTTTTGTAAAAGTGTGGAAATACATAGAGTTAATTGTAACACATTATACTGAGTAACAGCTGGTTTGTAAATGGGAATGTGGCTGGAAAGGGTAGTCTAGGGATGTAAATGTCAATTGAAAGAATGCTAGAAAATAATCTAGGGACTGAATAACACAATAAACACAGAGGTGGATGAGAATTGTGATAAATAGTACAGATGCAAGAGTGTCCTTTGTGGCCTACAGCAGATGTACATGACTATTGCAGCATGGGAGGAATGTGGAGAAGCATGAGAATAAAACAACTAGAGAGACCTATGGACTGTGGTTAACAGCAATAATGCAATATTCGTGCATTTATGCCAAAGACATACTGTGTTCATAATGAGGGTGTATGGAAGAAGTGTGCCAAATATATTCTATGGACCATGGTTAGTGGTAATAGTCTGATGGTATTATCTCATAATCTGTAACAAATATTCCACCACAGTTTGGTGTGTTGATGGAAGGATGTTGTATAGGAATTCTGATCATGTGCATGATTTTTTGTAAGTTCACAAATTCTGTAATAAAAATATATTAAAAAATAGTAATAGGGTGGGTTGGGGGGGAAATATACCAAATGTATTTGGTGTAATCTTGCTATAAGTAGTAAGATTTTGATAATATTCTTTCATAATTTATAACAAATGCCTCACAACAATTCAATGTGTTCTTGGTGGGTTGATGTACAGGGTCCTTGTATGATGTTATGCATGTTTGTTTTGTAAGTCTACAATTTTTATAATAGGCTTATTGTTTATGTATGTTCATGTATGAATGATATAAAAAATAATAATAATAGGGTCATTTTGGGGGAAATACACCAAATATAAGATAATAAATAAATAAATATTCAAAAAAAGATTACAGTTATCATTGTTACAATAGTCATGCAAAATAAGGATGTATTTCATTACAAGAAAGTTTAAAATCATTTTAGTTGTTTGTTATTTTGACAGAATTCCTTTCAAATAAAATATCTACCAGGAATTAAAAAAAACTCTTCATTATACTACTATTGTAATCATTCTTCAGAAAGAAAGAGCTTCTTGGAGAAATGACTGAATCAATGCAGTGAAAATAAAAGATGAGCCTGGAACTTGTACCATAAATTAAGGAAGGGCTCAAAGATGGTGAGTTAAGGAAAAAACACAGAACAACTTCATGGGGCTCCCAGTGACCAGGTCAGGTTTAATATGAGCATCAAAATAACTAAAGATAGCAATAAAATAGGAGTTCACATAACTGCTACTGCAAATAATATCCTCATCTTAAAGAGTCCCTCTTCACCTTTTCTTCCTGCTACACCTTTTTCCCCACATCACAGCCACTGTTCTCTTAAGTTGAAATTAAACTCTTGAATGGCAGACTAGAAAGACATGGGGCTCTTTCATTTCCCAGAAAAATAGCTAGAGGACAGCCAGAAATTGCCTGGGGGGGAAATGTTCTAGGGTTTAGGACACCAGGGGAAGGCTGGACCCTGCTCAGAAGAGAGAGGGTAAAAAGGGAAGAATCTCATAAGCAAAACTGTGGGTTAACCTCCAGATTCAGTAGCCAGTGTCCTCCCCTAACCTATAGACAATTTTGAATTTTCAGGCCTTGGGCCTGTGGCTACAGACAAATGGGACCACAGGGATCCACTTCCTCAGGAAACTGGAGACAGAGGGACACAGCCTAAGTCTGACTCAGCTTTTGACCCACAAATTTGGTCAGGTGCTTCTACTTACTATCCAGCAAAACCATAGCCAAAGGAATGGGTTTGCCAGAATTAGTGGGGAAAGAAGACCCTGTTGAGTTTCACTCTAGTCTGGCATGGGAAAGGCATGAGAGGTGTAAAATAAGTGCTGTGTCCCAGGAGTGCTTCCAAGCTGGAAGAGGCCATGCCATTGTTTGCCCTGGGAACCAGCAGGGGACTAAAGAAATCTGACCTTCTCAAATACCCTCCCTACAGACAAGGATTGGTTGTTAAGGATGCAGAGGGGAGTGGAATTATTTCCTACCCAGGAAAAGAGGGGTCTTCCAGCAAAGGTTGGAAAACAACCTCTGAGAAAGTTTGAATTGCAAGGCTCTTAGCCTCTAGGCAGGATCCTCTACACAGTGTTCCAGCCATGTTGCAGCAAACACACTCCAACCAAGCTTTGAACTAAAATATCTGCAGAATATTTCCATCTGCTGGCTGAAAAAGAAAGTGCATGTGAGGAAATTTAAAATAAATGTGTAAGAGAGGTTTTTCCAACCTTTACAGCAGCCCTCCCCAAGGCCCTTGATAGTAGGTATATAACCCATCACTGGGTCCAGGGCCCAGAATTGTGGAACTAACAGGGTCAATCTAAAGACCCAGAACAGGTTAAACCAAGAATCAAACAAAAGTAGTAATACACAGCCTCCCAAAATTCAAAAGACAAATTGAGCATCAGAGTAAACTCATCATATGCTTATACATCAGCATATGTATAAGCTTATACATCAGCAAAAGCTTACAAGACATACTAAGAAAATGGAAGAAATGGCCCAAGCAAATGGATATATTAAAGCTGCAGATGATACACAAGATTTGAGACAACTAATCAATGAGATTCATGCCAATTTCCTAAAACAAATTAATGAGTTGAAAGACAATATAGCTAAAGAGATAAAGGACAATAAGAAGACACTGAGTGAGCACAAAGAAGAATTTGAAAACCTGAATAGAAAAATAACAGAACTTATGGGAATGAAAGACATGATAGGTGAAATTTAAAAAATAAAAACACAATAGAAGCACACAACAGCAGAATTGAAATGATAGAAGAAAGAATAAGTGATACAGAAAAGAAACAGCTGAAACTGAAGAGGGAGAAGAACACAGAGAGAAAAGAATGGAAAAATTGAGAAGGGGCTCAGGGAGTTAAATGATAACAAGAAAAAGCAAAACATGCATGCCATGAGTTCCAGAAGGAGAAGAGTAGGAGAAAGGGGTAGAAAGAAGATTTGAGGAAATGGCTGAAAATTTCCCCAACTCTCATTAAAGGAATGAGCTTGCATGTCCAAAAAGCACAGCCTACCCTAATAGAAAAAATCCAAATAGACCTACTCCAAGACACATCCTACTCCAAGACACATACTACTCAGAATTTCAAATGTCAAAGATAAAGAGAAAATTCTGAGAGCAGCAAAAGAGAAGAAACCCATAATATACAAGGGATGCCCTGTAAGACTTAGTGCAGATTTCTTATCAGAAATGGTGGAGATGAGATGACAGTGGTTTAATACAATTAGGATACTGAAAAAGAAAATTTGCCAGCCAAGATTTTTTGTCCATCAAAATTGTCCAAGTATGAAGATGAGTTTAAAATATTCAAAATCAAACAGAAACTAAGAAAGTTTGTAAAAAAAGAATCCATCTTTTCAGGAAATAATAAAGGTCCCCTGACAGCCTGAAAGAAAAAGTCAGGTGAGAGAGTACTGGGGGAGAGTAAAGAAGGCAAGAACTGCAGAAAAGATAATCAAAAGAGTAAAAAGATAGTAAAAAATAAGATATAACATATGAAAACCAAATAATAAAATGGTATAAGTAAATAATGCCTTTAAAGTAACTCATTGAATGTGAATGGATTAAACTCTCCAATCAAAAGATATATGCTGACAGAATGGATAAAAAACATGAGCCATCCATATACTGCCTAAACAACACTCACATTAGACACAGAGATACAAACCAGCTGAAAGTAAAAGATTGGGAAAAGACACTCCACACAAACAGTAACCAAAAACAGAACAGGGGTAGCAATACTAATATCAGGCAAAACAGACTATTAATGCAAAAATGTTATAAGAGATGCACAAAGCCATTATATATTAATAAAAGTGACAATACACCAGGGAGAAAAAACAGTCATAAATATCTATGCACCTAACCAAGGAACCTCAAAATATATGAGGCAAACTCTGGCAAAACTGAAGAGTAAAATAGAAATCTCTACAATAATTGTTGGAGACTTCAACACACTACTCACGTCATCAGAACAATTAGAAGTTCAACAAGAAAACAGTGAACTCACAGGATATAATAAAAGAGATAGACATAATAGACATATACAGAATGTTGCATCCCAAATCAGCAGGTTATACAGTCTTCTGAAGTGCTCATAGATCTTTCTCCATGATAGAACACATGTTAGATATAAAGCAGGTTTCAATAAATATAAGATGATAGAAATTATACAAAGCACCTACTCAGATCATAATGGAATGAAACTGGAAATCAATAATAGGCAGGAAAGGGGAAAATTCACAAAGATGTGGAGGCTGAATAAGACACTCCTAACAATCAGTGAGTCAAAGAAGAAATTGTAAGTGAAATTAGTAAATATATTGAGATGAATGAAAATGATAATGCAACTTATCATAAGATATGGGATACAGTGATGGCCATCCTGAGCTTTAAACTCCTATATTAAAAAAGAAGAAAGTGCTGAAATCAAAGATATAACTGAATAGCTGGAGAAAATATAAAAATAACAGTAAACACTTCCCAAAACAAGCAAAAGGAAAGAAACAACAACAACAAAAAGATTGGAGAGAAATGAATTAAATTAGAAGAAAAGAGCAATAGAGAAAATCAACAAAACCAAAATCTCATTCTATGAGAAGATCAAAAAAATTGACACACACTTGGCTGGACTAAGAAAGAAAAAAAGAGAAGATGCAAATAAAAATGAAATGGGGGAGTGGGTGTGGCTTAAGCAGTTGAGCACCAACCTCCCACATGGGAGGTCCCAGGTTTGGTTCCCTATGCCTTCTAAAGAAGACAAACAGACAGCAAACAGAAAATGAGCTGATATTGAGCAAAAACAATGAGCAGGCAATAAGCAAAAGCAAGAAGCAAAAAAAAAAAAAAAAAAAAATCAATCAGCAGACAACAAGCAGACAATGAACAAAAAT